>JBBBDQ010002343.1:465000-537500 GCA_037127315.1 Ascarosepion bandense
TGGATGCAGTGTCTATGCAACGTCGAAGGGGTAGCAACTTGTAGAAAATGTGAAATTGTTATGGCATATGATAAGGTAAAAATTACAAAAAAGACCAATTTTTTTTTTTGGAATGGAACTAAGCGTTTCGAAGAAATTAACGATCACAAAAAGTAATATTTTCCATTTTGCTGCACCATGTCTGTTAATTGAAAGTTTTGTCCACATATCAAGGCATCAGACTTTGATTTACCAATGACTCAATTTTGGTTGAATTTGCGTGAAACGACTTGGAGAATTGCTTAAAAGAGCGTAAAAGACCACCCGAAAATATAGCTGTCGTTGATTTTTGACGGACCTTGTACATTGATTCGAAAAAAAATTTATGTGTATTAAAGATTCGGATCTACAAGTTACCTGATTTCGGTTGAAGTAGCATGAGGCGTCTCGGGGGAAGAAGTGTTTGTAAATTCTAAGAATTCGGTGATCTCTGCCGTACCTTGTAAATCGATTCGAAAACATCATGGGTACATTAACGTTTCATGTCACGATCGACAAGTGAGCCAATTTTGGCTGAAATCGGATCAAGGGTTTCGGTGGAGTAGGCTTCTTTAGAATGGAGACACACAAACACACACAGAGACAGACAGACATATCCATTTTCATATATATAGATATGTGTGACCAGCAACCTTCCATTTAAACATTTTTCGTTTGTAATATTTGTACCTAGTATGTTTTGGATAATAATTAAGAGATACAAATATTAACCTATTAAAAGAAACTTTATTTAACTTCGTCTACATTCTTGTGTGAGTCCCTCGTGGCTGGCTAAAATGTCCGCTGGTGGGAGTAGCACGTGTGGCTGGTGTGAAATCTTTTGAGGAACTAAAAAAACTGAACTGCTACTAGTTGTTGGTCAGTAGGGATAAGCCAGAGAGAGAGAGAGAGAAAGAGAAAGAGAGGGAGAGAGAGATGAAGGGATTTCTGGGATAGTAGTTCGTGATCTAGGTGGAAGCACCTGGAGAAGAGGAGGGAGAAGAAGACAAAGTTGATATGTTTAGGTAGTATTATTTCTGACCTCTAGTAAGGGGGTACTACACGTTAAATATGGCAGACAAGAAAAATGAATTCATTTTTTATCGTTCTTACTTTTTCCATTCTCAATGTATTAATGGAATACAAAGATATTTTGAAAAATGGAGTACAAGTTTTTTTTATTTAATAAGATTTCTTCACCCTTCAGGCCGGTAGCCAAAAGTAAATAAATATGCTATGTTTATACCATTGGGAAAGATATTAATCCGTCACTTCCCCCCCGGTTATGGGTTAAATAACAGAACAGTTTGGGTTCTATATCCTTGTCTGGTAACCAGTCTAACACAGAAAGCAATGGCAACCTACTGAGGGATAATCTTCTGCCCAGTCAGTCATGTCTCTTTCGAGACATGATCGCCCAAAGCGTGTATCACGTATGGCAATTAACTGACTGACTGAATATAATAATCGAAAACATGATTAAGGCTTTTACTGGGCATAAAGTAGGGGATCAGTTTTATATTGTTATAAAGTAATAAACTGGTCCCCCATTTATTACTACTTAATAATATAATACATCTCTTCCGACTCTAGTTATGGGTTAAATAACAGGACAGATTGGGTTCTATAGCCTTGGTCGGCAACCAGTCTACCGCAGAAAGTAATGGCAACCTACTGAGGGATAATCTTCTGCCCAGTCAATCATGTCTCTTTCGAGACATGATCGCCCAAGCATGTATCATGTATGGCACTTAACTGACTTAATAAATAAATAAGCCGCCTCTCCAAATATGAGTATTTACTAAAATAACGTTTAAAGTGACAAAACAATGCCAAATTAACAAAAAAAAAATGCATTCTAAAATTTTCTTTGTATAGATAGATATGAAACGAGCTAAAGAAATGGCTAGCTACTTAGCTCGCTAGGTACGTAGATAGATGGATGATTCTTTTTAAACTTGTGACAATTTTGAATAATTTTATATTTCAGTATCGAATAATTTCCTAATTATCTTTAGATAAATCATTACTGTACCAAATTTTAATGAATGTTTGAGATGTCAATTTCATCGCAGCCCACTTTCATTTTATCGGAGGTCAAATAAGTGGATACATTTGAAATAAAATTTACTGTCTTTCCCTTTAGGCGATAATGTATTCAACTCGTACGAATTGAGCCATACTTTAAGTCATTTGTAACGTAAGCGAATACAACATTGTGAATGATCCTGGTGTCAGATGGCGATCATCTGACGAAGATACGTGACTCAAAACCCTGAAGCATGCTGACAGAAAGACCACCAACCAATAATGACATAGTATTTTTATATTAGAACATAAATGAAGCTATTATGACTCTCCACGTCTTTCTTTTCTTTATTTTGATGATTTTCTATTCATCTTTCAAAAAGATTGTGGAATATTGTCCCATTGCCTTCTGCACGGTTTGAAGTTCAGAGTTTTCCTTCTCTTAGGTTGTTTATAAAACAAGTCTAAGGAAATCAGTCTATCCTGAAATTTAACGCATTACTAGAAATGGAGTCCTGGGTATGACGGTGAACTGCATCCGGCAGCAAGGCCTCTGATTGAGAGGTTGTGAGGAGCATGGAACCACCTCTTAATTACTGTTGTTCTCAGGTGTGGTAGCACCTCTTAGGGTCCCAGCTATGGGTAAATACTTAACCCCCAAACTGCGGTCAAAACACTATGAAAGTATAAAAATACACTTTTATATATATATATATATATATATATATATATATATATATATACTTTTATAAAATAAAATATACATTTTTGAATGAAAAATATTACCAACAATACATTTTTTGAAGAAAAAAAATTATTACCATTACACATTTTTGAAGAAAACAAAATTATTGCAATCATACACTTTTGAAGGAAAAAATTGTTACCAGCAATACATTGTTGAATACAAAACTTAAGCATCTTCAGTTTTCTAAAATAAATTTCTTTTTCATCAAAATCTAACTAAATCAACCTTCTTACTATAACTGAACATTAAAAAAATATCTTTAAGCTCTACCTTTTCGGCATTAAATAACCCACAGAGGTGTTGATATGCCGTTAAACAAGACTCAAACTTAAACATAAGACGTAGGATTGTCTATCTTTAAATGATGATAAAACGGTGGGAAATAGGAAGTTTGCTTGCAGTAGTAAAGAAGTCAAGCGCACTGATCTTCTTACATGCTTTCCTCTCATGGATTACTTTGGATATTTCACAGTTTCACCAAGAATACACGTCACGGACCTGAAGGGGTACCTCGACGTGGTATAATGGTAAGCAAGCTTGTCTCGCTAGAACCTCTTGCAATTGTATTTTGTGTCCGATTCTCACAGACCTGAAGAGGATAGTAGCTGACAGATTTTCTGATAACTGTTCTCTCTCTCTCTCTCTCTCACACACACACACACACACACACACACACACACACACACAAATTTTGTCTATTACGTCCTTCCTAAGAAAAAAAAAATTAAGGCAAATAGTCTTTTGTTGAGTCTGTTGATCAGCGATTAAGTCCCTACTAATAATCAGCAACAATACAGACATGTGTGTGTGTGTCTTTCTCTCTCTCTCTCTCTCTCTGTGTGTGTGTGTGTGTGTGTGTGTGTGTGTGTGTGTGTGTGTGTGTGTGTGTGTGTGTGTGGGTGTAATATTCTTAATAGAAACTTGCATGGGCATTTAATCAAACTTGCATAAATTATATCTTCTAATAAACTTCTTAAATTCATCGGATGTTATTCATAAGCACATCTTACGTATTTTAATTAAAATAAAAATGAACAAATATTGAATTTTCTATAAACTTCCTACTGATTCTTAATCGTTCATGTTCAACACCTTTAAACACGTCAAATTTATCGACATTACATTTCCGATTAGAGCACTCTTCAAACTATCTCATGAAAATGAAAATTTAAAATTTAAAATGTCTTAATTCGTATCAATTTTTCATCCTGATAAAATAGAACATTATAAAGTTCCTTGCAGACACTTTAAGCTTTTTATTGCCTTAAAGCAAAAATGCCATGCAAGCAGCAAAAAATATGTGCTGTTTACGGTGAAGGTGCTTTAACTGACAAAACTGTATATAAGTGGGTCATTAAATTTAGAGTGAGAGATTGTAGACTTATTGATAAAGAACGCTCAGACAGACTTTCTACACAAACTCCGAAGAATGACGACCAAATCAAGACATTTATTGAGCACTAGCATCATAGCTCGGCGTTTCCCGTGTAACTCAGAACATTTTAGTAGTAGGAAAAGATGCCACCGAGAGGAATAGATGGAAATAATTTATTGAAAGTTGGAAAGGACAGATGAGGCTGTTAGTAACCATTTTCAGCATTAAGAAGGCATTGAATGCATGTTGCTGTAGTATTCAAACGGAGTATAATGTTTTGTGTGACATTGTAAACAACATTGCGTTTGTTTTTGTTTCAAAATTACGAAGAAAAATATTTACATCTTTTTGTTGACTAAAAGAATTTAACATAAAAGTAGAAATTATTCATTTTGTTTTAAATTTTCGAAGAGTATTTAAAAATGTAGATATTTATTTTTAGAGGAAAAAGTTACATTAATGCTACACGAATTACAGACAGTTGATTTCCTGCATGAAATATTCAGCGAAACAAAAAGCTTTTTTTTAATTTTATTTTCTGAAGCATGAAATATTAAATCTGAAAAAAAATACATAATAATTAAATCAACCATTGGCATTTTTTTATACATTTTTTTTTTGTTTGAAAAAGCACTTTTTTTTAAATACTTCTTTTGTTTCAAAATTACGAGAAAAAACATTCACATTTTTTTTGTTAACCAAATGAATTTTTAAAATGCTGGAATAAAAATTAAATATAAAGGCTCATTTTTTTTAATAAAATAATATTTTAGTCACATTTAACACGTGTGATTTGATTTCTGTGACGTAATTTTGCAACCATCCTAAATCTTAGATATTTTACGGAGCAAATGTAAACAATCTGCTCCATTGGCCAAAAAGTAGGAAAGGGAAAATTGCTGAACTTAAACTCAAAAAGTATGTGTCGACCTGGCTTCCCTGTAGATTTGTGTCCCTAGAAAGTTTGAATGGCGTAGCTTGAAAAATGTAGGCTTGCATAGGGAACAGTCACATATACTCACAGATTGTCTTTTATAGATAGATAGATAGATAGATAGATAGATAGATAGATATGAGCAGACTAAAATATACACAAAGATAGATAGATAGATAGATAGATAGATAGATAGATAGATAGATAGATAGATAGATAGATAGGAACAAATTGATATAAATTAGATAGATAGATAGATAGATAGATAGATAGATAGATAGATAGATAGATAGATAGATAGATAGATAAGTTGTATTACGCAACGCAGGAGTTGTTAGAAACACTAAATTTATCAAAATCCACCATCCATGGGCGCTTAGTGAAGATTGAGTAGTCAAATCGTTACAATGTTTGGTTGCCGCATGATCCGAGGGAAAAGAATCTTTTTGATTTGTGATTTACTGTATAAGCGCTGTAAAAATGCCCTCTTTCTGAAGCAAATCGTGACGCGATCCAACAGTAGCGTACTTTACAAGCTTGAGTAAATGAACAAAGACGCAGAGCAAACGTTACTCTAGCCAAAAAAAGGAAAATGTGGCGGACAATGACCGTCAGAAAAGACATGTAATTTAAGGGACGAAAATCTATTTTTTCATCGTATTCATTAAAACATCCATTCAACCAGTCATATATTTTCACCCATTTTCTTACATACCATTAATTTTTTTCATCTTTTTCGACTGGTGGTCTTCTGCTCCAATTACCGTCAAGAATGCTACCATATCTCTCTCTTCCTCTTTCTCTCACTCCTTACTCGAATTTAACCAATTCACGTAGCCCAATCGTGACACGCTTTAAATCATTTCATTATCCGAAATCGTCTTGCTCTGCCGAAGTCGGTTATCTTTTGCTTCACTGAACAGCCATATGAATTTCTTTCTGTCTTTCGTACGGGTCACGGAGAGTTATCTATTTGCAACGAATGTTCGGCCATAAAACAGATAGTGAAGCTCTATTTTTTCCTTCTGAGGGTAGCAAGAGCAACTACCTGTTTACATACCGGGAGCATCCACTGACAACCTGTTTTGTTCTCATCTCCATATTGGGGTTACCACAGATCAATTTATTTTAGAACAAAGACTCCTTAATGAGGTTAAATTCGAATCAAACTGTTTAATATTTTCTTTGCGCGTAGCACTGTTGTTTCCAGTTAATCATTGAAATAATCATCCAATTTATCATGTTTGTAGAGCATGATAAATTGTAACAAAGCCTCGACTCAGAAATGGGGAGTTTTAAACAGATTGTGTCTGGCAAATAGAAGAGCAATTCGACATTATTTTATGAAAATTACAAGTTTTATGAAGAAGGTACTGTAAATGATCGAACATGTCAAAAGTGGTTTGCAACGTTCCCTGCAGGACATTTATCGTTAAACGATGCTCCACTGTGAATAAATTAGGCTCACTGTAGTTTGAAAAAAAAACTTACTTTATAGACGTCTGTATGTAAAAAAGAATCTCGTGGGGGAAGTCATATTGATTTTATGCTGTCAAATAGACGCAAACTCATGGCGACCGCGAGATTTGAGGAGATATAAATATGCTCAATAGGTGGGTTCTTGTGTTTGCGACTACTTAACTACACTCTCTTTGACATACTCGTGTTTGAGAATACTAATCTACACTCTGTTTGGGAAGAACTACTTTGCGTTTCGTGTTTGGGACTACTCAACTTCTTCTTCAATGTGCCGTGTCCCTTCAGGACATAGGCAATCATGGCTTTCCACGTCTCCCTATCCCTGATGGCTCTGAGCACGCGTTCTCCTGCTACACCATGCAACCCTCGTTCCATCATCCACGTGATTAGGTCCTTCAAATATGTTATCCGTTGCTTCCCTCTGTCTCTTTTTCCCTCTATCTGGCCTGTTAGTATCAGATTCTCCAAGCCCTCCTTCCTCATTGCATGTCCCAGGAACTTCAGCTGTCTCTTCCTGATGCTCAGTATTAATTTCATTTTTGTTTCCATCATTTCCAGAACCTCATCATTGCTCACATGCTTGATCCATGATATTCGCAGCATCCTTCTGCAGAACCAGATTTCAGTTGCTTCAAGTTTTTCCTTCATCTTTGATGATATTGTCCAGAATTCACTGCCATATTGAAGGACGGGCAGCACGTAGCAATCCAGTACTCTCCTCCTAGTCTCTAGCGAAATTGTCCTGTTTCTTAATACTTTACTCAACTTCTGGAATGCTTCCTTCGCCATGCCAATTCACCTTCGGATCTCTGTGTCGCACTTTCCTTCTTCTGTTATAACACTTCCCAGGTATTTAAATTTTTGTACCTGCTTGAGGTTAGTATCCACGACCTGTATTTGGCATATTGGGCTGCCCTTTTTACCGATGACCACGCATCCGGTTTTCTTTCAGTTTATTTCTAGTCCTTTCTTATCACTCTCTTCAGCTACCTTCTGTAGGGAGTTTTGTAGTTTCCTTCCTGTGTCTGCTATCAGCACTGTATCATCTGCGTACCATAGGTTGTTTAAATTGTGGCCTCCGATGACAAATTCAGGCATAACTTCTAAGGTCCTCAAAATATTTGCGCTGTACAAGTTGAACAGATCCGGTGAAAAGACACATCCTTGTCTTACGCCCCTTTCTATCTTTGTATATCTGCTGAATTCGTTATCTCTCCGTATATAAGCTGCCAGTAAAGATTCTTGATTACTCTTAGATCCTTCCCAAATATGTCAAGGCTACCGAGCATCTCCATCAATTCTTTGTGGTTTATTTTGTCAAATGCCTTCGCATAATCAATAAAGCACAGGTATAAGTCCTTCTTCATTTGTATTGCCCTTTTGGAGAGCATCCTAATCATAAATATGACATTCCTTGTTCCAGTGTCTTTGATGAAATCTCACTGTTCTTTTCCTACTCAACTACACACTTTATTTTTAATTTCAGGTTAGTGCTAAATATATCACAGTGAAAATAGTGTGATACTATGTACAACTAAATAGCAATGGAAAAGAGGGTTTTATATTGTTCTCAAGTGTTTCCGTTCAACAGACCTGCGTGTGATTCTTTTTGAAATTCGATCTTGTAAGCAGCACTCACTTTAAATGTTCCAAAGCCATTTTACATTTCGTGTTTCCAGCCATCACATTGGGATAAGTTGGTTGGTTTATGTTATGGCATATCAACCTCGGCAAGTCATTTACTGCCAACTAAATTTTTATTTATTTATAGCTGGTAATATCTTTTTCTTTCAACAATTTATTGTTGTTGTATTATTTTATATTAGTTTTGTGTCTAGCAATACTTTTTCTTTTTCGAGTACCAATATTCATTGGGATTTGTTTTTAAGGGCAGGGTCCCCAAGTCCTACCCTGTTATTTAATCCATAACTGGAGGGAAGGGACGGATTAATACCTTTCCCAAGGGTACCAGTGCTTAAGTGAATGCAGGGCATTCAACTGGAATTCGAACTCGGCTCACCGATTTCTCTTTCCGAGCAGATATCCACTGCACCACAACGCACATCCGTCACTAAATGCTTACAGTACCTGGTATTCCCAAGCGGTCACCCATCTAAGTACTGACTAGGCTCAACGTTGCTTAATTTCGGTGATCGAGCGAGAACCGGTGTATTCAACGTGATATGGCCGTAAGTCTTGGGATAAGTAAATGAGCAAATAGTTGTTATAAAGGTGGAAGTACAGATAACGCAGATTCTGTCCCAAGTATCCCCTACCTACCCACCTGGTCGACCAGCCTAATTACTGGATAAAACACCTATATATAACATGAGAAACGTTTGACTAATCACTGACTGATCAGTGAAAACCACAGGCGAGAAACGCGTTGTCGTGTTCAAATTTGGAAAGTCGAGTTCAAATTCCAGGATAACCTGATGCGTTCAATTTTGTACAAATGTCGTTTGGAAAGGCAGAGATCTGTCTCTTCTTACACCAGCTATAGGTTAAATAGCAAGTTAGGTAACCATAGTGTTGTGGGTTCTCCTTTTTCCTAAAGATGAACTCGTCCAGAGTATACTCATACTACTGATATAGAAGCTAGACGAGAGAACAGTGCGTTTTTCACGCGGTAGTTCCATTGATACTGTCAGCACTCTGTCTTCGGGCGGAGACCATTAACCCAGTCTTGGCACCGCCGAAGGCTAGAGTCACGACTGGCCAAAATTAGACAGAAATTTTTAACTGGGTATATGGCCCAGTGGACCCACATTTAAAAAGGCCTTGTGCCACATTTTGCCCTAATGGTGGGGTAAATAAATACTGAATGTCGCGTTTTCTCTCTGTAATTTCTTTGACACTGTCAATCGCTCTGTCTCCGGGCGTAGAGTATTAATCCAGTCGTGGTTCCGCCGAAAGGTAGAGTCACGACTGGGCAAAATTAGACAGATATTTTTGGTTGGGCTATATGGTCTAGAGGACCCACGTTAAAAAGGTCTTGTGCCACATTTTGCCCTAGTGGTGATAGTGGGGGTAAACAAATACTGAGTGTCACGTTTTCTCTCTGTAATTCCTTTGACACTGTCAATCTCTTTGCCTCCGGGGAGAGAGTATTAACCCAGTCGTGGCTCTGCCGAAGGGTAGAGTCACGATTGGGCAAAATTAGACAGATATTTAAGCATGGTAAAAAAAGGCCTTGTGCCACATTTTTCCCTCGTGGGAAAGCAAATGAATACTGAATACCGCGTTTTCACAGAGAGTAACCGGAGAAGACGAGAGTTCAGAGAGAGATTAGCAGTCAGTACACAGTAGTTCACAGTAGCTATGTGCACTCATCGGAAAATTATTACGCCGCACCCGTCAGCTCCCGACGCGTACATACTCAATATACTACGGCTTCACTTCTAGAGACTTGTACATGTACTTTTTACTAACCCGCATTCCTGGATTACTAATCTTATTTGAAGTCTGTATCCTTACGTTAATACACTTATTGTTGTTTATTTAATTGCGCAGACCCCATTCCCGGGATTCACAACACTTGGCTTAAATTTAAAACCGGAGAAAAGAGGCATGGGCTCCATCAGTTAGTCTTACCCTACTGCTTCAATAATATATAATGTGCACCTAGAAAAAATAATGGTTTTATCCTGGGTATGAGGATGAAATACATCCGGCAGCAAAGTCTCTGATCGGGAGGGTTTGAGAAGCATAAAATCACATCTTAATTACTGTTGCTCTTAGGTCCAACTTGACTCAGTTTGGTAGCACCTGTTAGGGTCCTAACTATGGGACAATAGTGAACCCTACTAATGGGGTCAAATCAAGAAAACATTAAAATACGTGAAAAATAAATACCAGCAATATATTTTCATAGTAATTTTTTTTTAAATTATTAGCAATATATTATTGAAAGAATTACCATCAATACAGTTTAGTGAAAAAATTATCAAAGCTCATCAGAAAACAACATTTTGGGCGGACTTGAAGCAGACTACCATCATGTTTAATTTCGTTATTGTTCATTTTTTTTTTTTTTTACTTTTTTACTAGTTCTATCGATTACCCACTTAGCTTTACGACTGACAAAAAAAATTTGAAAAATTTCAATATTTAAACATTTTTTGGTGGGGGGTTCAGTTTCTCATGCAAAGTTAAATCGAGCTTCCATTTTGAAATCAATCGCCGGTACGACATTACTGCCACCTGTAAATTTGGTCATTATCAAATTTTATGGACATTTTTTCAGTGCAATATTATCTTTTACACCTTGAACTTTACGAATGACAAAAAAATTGCAAAGATTTCAATATTTAAACAATTTTAGGCAGTGACCAGTTTCTCATACAACCTTATAGTGGATTGAAAATAGAGAATCGATTTACTATAACGTTGTATGAGAAACTGACCCCACAAATACGTTTAAATATTGTAATTTTTCAATTTCTTTATTTTTTTATTTTTTTATTTATTTTATTTTATTTTTATTTTTATTTTTTGATAATCGGAAAGTTTAAGTAACAATCGATAGGACTGCGCTGAAAAAAGTAAAAAAAAGAAAAATGAGAAACAACGAAATTAAACGTGGTGGTAGTCTGCTTCAGGTCCGCCAAATTTTGATATTAAATGACCCATAAACTCTTGATATGTCGTTATGCAAACAAAATCAAACCAAACACTAATGGTTTAACTGATTTTTGCTCACATTTTAGCCTTGTTTTATACTAAGCTATGGCACAGGAGAATTTCCCTAGAAACAAAGAAAAGAGTGCTGGATTGCCGTGTGGTGTCAGTTCTTCAATACGGTAGTGAATGCTGGACAATATCATCAAAGATGAGAAAAAAACTTGAAACAGCGGAAATGTGGTTCTACAGAAGGATGCTGTGGTTATCATGGACCGAGCATGTGAACAATAATGACATGCTGGAAAGAATGTCAACGAAAAGAAAATTAATAGTGAGCATCAGGAAGAGACAACTGAAGTTCCTATGACATGCAATGAGGAAGGAGGGCTTGGGGAACCTGATACTGACAGGCCAGATAGAAGGAAAAAGAGACAGAGGAAGGCAGCGGATAACATATTTGAGGGGCCTGATCAAGTGGATGAAGGAACGAGGGTTGCGAGGAGTAACAGGAGAAAACATACTAAGAGCCACCAGGGATAGGGAGACGTGGAAAGCCATGATCGCCTACGTCCTGAAGGGACAGGGCACAGAAGAAGAAGAAGAAGAAGAAGAAGAAGAAGAAGAAGAAGAAGAAACTTATCTAAATATTTTAAAATACTGAATAGAAATCTACCGCTAACTATCGACGGATAACTTGTAAAATCCTTGCTATTACTCTAATAATATTTTATCCCGCGTATATGGCGATATCACTGTCAGTCAGTTAAGTGCCATACGTGATACACATAACGGTCATGTCACGTTGAATACACCGGTTCCCGCTCGATCACCGAAGTTAAGCAACGTTGAGCCTGGTCAGTACTTACGTGGGTGACCACTTGGGAATACCAGGTGCTGTTAGCGTTCACGGATGTGCGTTGTGGTGCGGTGGATGTCGGCTTGGAGGGGGAAATCGGTGAGCCGAGTTCCAATTTCAGTCGAGCACACTGCACTCACTTCCGCACTAGTACCCTTGGGAAAGGTATTAATCCGTCCGTTCCCTCCAGTTATGGGTTAAATAACGGGGTAGGACTTGGGACCCTGCCCTTAAACAAATCCCAATGAGACTTGCTCCGTCAGGGAGGAAGCCCGCTCAACCCGACTAGGGTGAATGCGGCATACATACATACATACATACATACGTGATACACGCTTGGGCGATCATGTCTCGAAAGAGACATTACTGACTGGGCAGAAGATTATCCCGCAGTAGGTTACCATTGATTTCTGTGGTAGACTGGTTGCCAGCCAAGGCTATATAACCCAATCTGTCCTATTGTTTGACTCATAACTAGAGGGAGAAGAGATGTATCATATTAAGTAATAATTAGTGGGGGATCAGTTTATTACTTCATAACAATAGAAAACCGATCCCCCACTTTATGACCAGCAAAAGCCTTAATCATAATTCCAACTATTATATTCAGTCAGTCAGTTAAATGCCATACGTGATACACGCTTCGGCGATCATGTCTCGAAAAACACATGACTGACTGGGCAGAAGATTATCCCGCAGTAGGTTGCCATTGCTTTCTGTGGTAGACTGGTTGCCGGCCAAGGCTATAGACCCTATCTGTCCTGTTATTTAACCCTTAACTGGAAGGAATAGACGGATTAATACCTTTCTCAAGGGTATTTGCGCGCAAGTGAATGCAATGAATTTAGCTGGAATTCGAACTCGGTTCCCCGATTTCTCGTTCCGAGCCTATATCCAATGCACCACAATGCACATCACTGTATTGAGGTCTGTTGATTGAAATTCTATGAAATAACTAAAATTTGCTTTTGCTATTATCAAACTAAATACTCTCACTTCTGTTCGATATCACTTCCTTCTTTTCAGGAAAAAAGAAAACAAACTTTGCATAGATATTTTTGAATTCCTGAATTGCAATCTTAATCAAAAGCCTAAATGCCAACAAGATATTTTATTTTTTGTATTTTCTCAAAGTACTACTGAAAAATAGTTTATATTAATTAGAATGAAAACCAGTGAATTTGGTCTGAGAATATCAAGCGATCAACAAAGCAATATTTAGAAATTGTGATTTCTAAAGCCATTTATTGTGAATTCTTTTTCTTTTTTTCCCCCCAGTTCTTTATTTGAACAGCAACGTCCTTCGTTCCGGTCACAACTCATTGTATCTTCTCCCATTGCATTCTCGTCCAACTCAAAACCGTGAATACGTTTTCTTTTCCACTCTTACCCGACGCTACGGCCCATAGTTATTCCTTCAATGGACTTTTGTTTGGGCCAATGAATTTATAAATAGTGTCGACTTCTTCGCTATAAAAGCAAAAGGAATTGTGTCAGAATACATCACCGTGAACTTGTGAAGTCGTGAATATCTGAAAATTGCATGAATGAAAAAGAAAGTGTAATTAATTAAAAGATTATTTAATTTTTTTTTCTTTCTTCTTTTCTTTTTTTTCTTTTCTTTTTCTTTCATTTTTTTTTTAAATTCTTTTTTCGTCTCCGTTTTTTCTCTTCTTTTTTTTTTTTTTTTTTTTCATCGGCTTCGGGTTTTTCCTTCTCCTCTTCTCCTTTTTCGTTCATTTTCTTCTTCTTCTGCCGCCTTTTTCTTCAATTTCTTTTTCTTCTTCATTTTCTTCTTCTGCTCTCTTTGTCTACTCATTCTTCTTCGGCATTATGTCCGGAATAAATACGCTTGGGACGATTTCAATAAACACTATATTTAGCGCCTGTTCAAAGAATATGTCACGTGCAAAATATCTAAATTAAACAAAACTCTGAATTTCTGCTTGATTGTTTGTTTCGTGCGCGAGTGGGGTAGCCGTGTGGTGTGGTGTGGTGTATATGTGTATGTAAACCCGTTAGACAAGCAAACTACTGGATAGTTTTGCTTGCTTTTGTTTCGACAACTATAAATGCATTGCCTCGACTAAATTTAGAGAATACTGTGTTAACTTCTTTCAAATATATAATTAGATAATAAACTAAATTTTAATTTGTTTCATATTGAATTGTCCATAAAGTCCATGCCGATTTCTAATGGAAATTAAAACACAAAACAAAATTAGGCCATTAAATATTACTTCAGCTAAATATGAACTATTTTCTTGCACAATCATTTTCCATTTTTAACTGAGATACTATTTTCCAAGAAAGTCGATGGTTTCTCGGCAATGAACACATTAAGGTAGTTTTATGTCATCCAAAGAATTAAAATTTTTACCGGTAAGATTATTTTCCCCAGGATCTGAATAAATGAAAATCCGAAGGAGCAATGTCTAGTAAATATGGTGGGTGTGGCAACGCATGCCAGCTAAGTCAACGATAAAACATGAGGTCCGGCATTTTCTTAATGGAAAACAACACCTTTCATGTTCACCAATTCGAAGCGTTTTTTTTTTTTTAATTGCTGCCTTTAATTTGTCCAGTTGCGAGTCGTAATTCTGTGAAAGTCATGCTGTGCATCTGGTGGAATTAGAAAGGAATTTCGTACTATGAAATGTTGATAAGTAATCAGTCAATTGATTCTGAGAAATATATCGTTTAAAAAAGGTTCAGACAAATTAAACGACATGAGCCAACTTTCTTCTTCTGCTTTTTCTTCTTGTTTTTCTTCTTCTTCTTCTATGTACATTGTCCTTTCAGGACGTAGGCGATCATGGCCTTCCACGTCTCCCTATTCTTGGTGGCTCTTAGCACGCTTTCTCCTGTAGTCTCTCAGCCCCCGTTTCTTCATCCACCTGCTCAGGCCCTTCAAATATGTTATCCGCTGCTTTCCTCTGTCTCTTTTCCCCTCTATCTGGCCTGTTAGTATCAGGTTCTCAAAGCCCTCCTTCCTCACTGCATGTCCAAAGAACTTTATTTGTCTCTTCCTGATGTTCAATGTTAATTTCATTTTCGTTTCCATCATTTCCAAAACCTCGTCATTGCTCACATGATCGGTCCACGATATCCGCAGCATCCTTCTGTAGAACCACATTTCAGCTGCTTCAAGTTTCATAGTACGAAATTCCTTTCTAATCCCGACTTTCTCAGAATTTAGACCTGTTATGGTAATGGCTGTGGTACAGTGGATATCGGCTCGGAACGAGAAACCGGGGAGCCGAGTTCGAATACCAGTTGAATCCATTGTATTCACTTACGCGCAAATACCCTTGGGAAAGGTATTAATTCGTCTCTTCCCTCCAGTTATGGGTTAAATAGCAGGACAGATTGTGTTCTATAGCCTTGGTCAGCAACCAGTCTACCGCAGAAAGCAATGGCAACCTACTGCGGAATAATTTTCTGCCCAGTTTGTCATGTCTCTTTCGAGACATGATCGCCCAAGCGTGTATCACGTATGGCACTTAACTGACTGATGGGATGGCTAAAGTTCTTCAATATGGCAGTGAATGTTGGACAATATAAACACAAATGAAGGGAAAACTTGAAGCAGCTGAAATGTGGTTCTACAGAAGGATGCTGCGGATATCATGGACCGATCATGTGAGCAATGACGAGGTTTTGGAAATGATGGAAACGAAAATGAAATTAACATTGAACATCAGGAAGAGACAAATAAAGTTTCTTAGACATGCAGTGAGGAAGAAGGGCTTTGAGAACCTGATACTAACAGGCCAGATAGAGGGGAAAAGAGACAGGGGAAGCAACGGATAACATATTTGAAGGGCCTGAGCAGGTGGATGAAGGAACGGGGGCTGAGAGACTACAGGAGAAAGCGTGCTAAGAGCCACCAAGAATATGGAGACGTGGAAGGCCATGATCACCTACGTCCTGAAAGGACAATGTACATAGAAGAAGAAGAAGAAGAAGAAGAAGAAGAAGAAGAAGAAGAAGAAGAAGAAAGTTGGCTCATGTCGTTTAATTTGTCTGAATTTTTTTTTAAACAATATATTTCTCATCACCTCTCACGATTTGTTTCAGAAAGAGGACATTTTTACTGCGTTTATACAGCAAATCACAAATCAAAAAGATTCTTTTCCCTCGGATCATGTTGTACCCAAAAATCGTAACGACTTAAGTACCCAAGCTTCACTATGTGTTCATGGATGGTGGATTTTGATAAATTTGGTGCTTCTAAACACCAAACAATTCATGTGTTGTGCAATAGATGTTATTGGCAACTATAAAAACGCTCAAAAATCATTCAAAAAGATTAACAGAAAATTTTAGTTATAGAATTCTTTCATGTGTAGAGCAATGTTACGAGATGTTAAAATGAAGGGAATTCAACCATTTTCTTTGGACATTTTATTATGTATGTTACTCAGTTTTAGTATAATTTCCATAAGCAAAAGTGAGATTTCCTTCTCTGATGTAATTTGCACATTTACAAAAACAGGAAAATGGTCCTGGATATGGAAAAACATAAAAAAGGCGTGGTTAACAATCAGTTTTCGTTGGTCTTTAACCATACTTTGAATTTATCATCGAGATGTTACAGAAGGACATCTCTGAGATGTTCATGCGATACGGATTCTCAAATTAAAAGCCCGTTTGTTTTTCTTTTCTTGGAGTAGTTACTAAGCAACACCACGAAGTTCTGAACTAGTATTAATTGTATGGTTAGGTCTTGAAGGCTATCACAATGCGTTTAGTAAAATAAAGGAAGGTAAAGAAGTTGTTGGGTATTACCTATTTATTATATATTAATATTTAATAATAATAGTATCACGGTTCAATTATTTCCATTAGTTTTGTCTTGTAGATGATTTAAATTTCTGTCTTCGAGAGATTGAATTCCTAACGGTTTGGCCAGCGAACGCAAGCAGCATAACTCGACTATATTCTGTAAAAAACGGTTTAATTTCTATTTTTGTCTTCAGAAATTGAATTAAATCAACTTTACAGTGTTAGCTGCTTGTGGTAAGTCAACCGGGATTCAGTCCATTTTTCAGTCTGTTTTTTGTGTAATTTTTTGGAAATTATTTTATTTATTTATTTATTTATTTATTTATTTTCGTCACTTAATTTGTGTAAATTATTTTGCAATTCAAGGGTATTTTTGACTTTTACTAAGTTAAAACTTTGTAAACCTCAGTCACATTTTTTCTTTCTTTTTTTTTTTAATTGGAGTAGATAGTTCCTACTATCGCCCGGTCTCACACTCCACACCCTTCTTTTGAATGAGTTTAGAGGTGATCGCCTTGTTTCTTGTTTAGGAAGGGATTCCCGGTTCATCCCCTTTCTCCGGTCTTAGTGTTAGTTCAGCTGGAAGCTCTTTGCACTTACGGAGTATGGTGGCAACGTCTTTACATTCTGAGGGTACCGGGTTGGCAGTTTCCTGGTTGCTGCTTCCGACTGGTAGTTAGGAGCCCGAACTCTTGCGTAGCGTCTTGAGAGGCTGCTCTGATCAACAGTTGAATAATACCGGGGTTTTTGTAGTGCCATATCGCGCATGGACGGGCGTCCCTGCATGAACGTTCGGTGGGCAACCCCGAGGCCACATTATGTTGTAGGCCGCGCCAGTCTCCATCCCTCACAAGTTGCAAATGATTGACCGACTGATTCTATTCTAAGACCTCTCCTTAACTGAATCACTATGGAAAAAAGCAAACATAATAGAAAAAATTAACCAGCTCATTTGAAAACGCCCAAACCTGTCTGCATCTCTTTCACTAACATACGCGGCATCCGCACCAACTTCCCTAGCGTAGACTCTTTCCTCCATAATAACTCACCTGATATATTAGCCCTATGTGAAACTAGTCTTAACCCTTCTATCTCCTCATCTGAGTTCTACGTTCCTGGCTACCTTCCCCTCTTCAGGAAGGACTCCAATGTTCATATGCATGGGCTTGGTGTCTATGTCAGCGAACACCTTCACCTTCCCTTAGCTAGGGTGTCATCTTTTGAATCCCCAGATCATTCTTTCATGTGCTTCCGCCTCTCACTTCTCAGCTCGATTAGCTATCTCTTCTTTCTCTACCGCTCTCCTTCCTACCCTGACTGTTCGTTACTTGACATCATTTCTGACAATATAGACAAAGCCATTTCTTCCCATCCCTCTGCCCATGTATTCGTGTTTGGTGACTTTAACGCCCACCACACCAAGTGGCTGAAGAACGCTGTCACTGACCCTGCTGTTGTCCACACCATGAATTTTTCAATCACCCAATCCCTTACGCAAGTGGTGAACTTCCCCACGCGTTTCTCCGACAACCCTAACGGAAGGGACTCACTGCTAGACCTCTGCTTCACTTCCATCCCAGACTCTTGCACTACCAGACAACTCTGCCCACTCGGAAATTCTGACCACACTGTAGTGTCCGTCAATATTTCACTCCACTCCCGCCCGACCCATGAAACCCAGACAAGTAGAATATCCTACTGCTATCAAAGAGCAGACTTGGATTCGTTCCGAGACTTCCTCTGTGACATCCCTTGGAACAATGTCTTTAGTCTTCCCATCGAAGAATGTGCATCCGAGGTCTCCTCCTGGGTTAAGGTTGGCATCGATGCCTTCATCCCTGCTAGGAAATTCCAGCTTAAATCTCATTCGTCTCCATGGTTCTCACCCGCTTGCTCGGCTGCCATTGCCCACCGGAATCATTTCTTCCGACTCTATCGTAACTACGCGTCGGACCAAAACAGGGGCCTTTTCACTTCAGCTCGTAATAAGTGTAAAAGGATACTTAACGAAGCTAAGATGTTGTTTGCTGCCAGAATGAAGCAACGCATAGCATGCTCTAAATTCGGCTCTAAAGACTACTGGCGACTCTGTAAAAGAGTACTTAACAAGAGCAAGTCCACAATACCCCGCTAATAAACAAATTTGAGGTCCTCACCTCCCTAGCAGATAAGGCTGAATGCTTTGCCCGCAGATTCTCGAACAATTCGAGTCTGGACTCGTCTGGAGTTTTAACACCCGACTTCTCACCTAGAATCGAGGCACAACTGAATGATGTCCACATTACACCTTCGCTTGTCTCCAAGATAATCTTAAAACTTGACCCTCACAAAGCGAGCGGTGGTGACGGAATCCCAACCATAGTCTTAAAGAAATGTGCCCCTGAACTCTCCTCTGTCCTTTCTAAGCTCTACAACCTCTGCCTATCTGATTCCTGCTTTCCTGCCTGTTGGAAATCTTCCTCTGTAGTTCCTATATTTAAAAACACTGGAGAACCCTCTGACCCTGCAAATTACCGCCCTATCAGCCTTCTTCCGATCCTTGGCAAAGTGTTCGAAGCCATTATCAACGCTGAGGTGGTTCAGCATCTCACAGCACACAGGCTCCTCTCGGACAAGCAATATGGTTTCCGCTTCACCAGGTCTACTGCTGATATGCTAACGACCATCACCGAGTACATATACCAGGCACTCGACAGGAATGGCGAAGCTCGAACCGTTGCATTGGATATATCTAAGGCGTTTGACAGAGTTTGGCATGCTGGCCTTCGATGTAAACTGCGGAGCTATGGTATAACTGGACATTTGTTTGAACTAATCCAGTCATTCCTCTCTAACCGCACAATGAAGGTATTAAACGGACATGCCTCTCAGAACTACCATACAAACGCAGGTGTCCACCAAGGCTCCATCTTAGGTCCTACACTCTTCCTGATATACATTAATGATCTCCCTGATTCCATAAGAGCCCAAATAGGTTTGTACGCCGATGACACCACAGTTTAACCTCGCAGCCGAGATTGAAAAAGACCTCCAATCCATATTGGACTGGGGTAAGAAATGGTTAGTAAATTTTAATGCTTCTAAAACGAAGCTACTCTCAATTAACCATCATCGTCAATCTCACCTACCTTCCGTTAGCATGGACCAGGCTTGCCTCCCAGAGAGTAAAACACTGCGCCTCCTTGGTCTAACACTTTCAGCGGACCTCAAATCGAATGACTATATCGAATCCATTGCTAAATCCACTGCTATGAAAGTCGGTTCTCTGTGTAGGGCCCGGAAGTTTTTTTCCGTCTGAATCTATCCTGCACATTTATAAATCTACCATCCGCCCGTGCATTGAATACTGCTGCCATATCTGGTCGGGTGCCCCTGCTGTTCTCCTCGGGCTTCTCGATAAGGTTCAGAGGAGGGTCTGTAATGTGATAGATACTGACTTGGCAGACCGCCTGCAGTCTCTCTCCCACCGGCGCGACGTGGCTTCCCTGTGTCTCTTCTATAAATACTTTCACGGCTTCTGCTCCGATGAACTTAGATCATTAGTGCCCACTAAATACGCATTTGAACGAGATACTAGATTAGCAACTAGATCCCACCCTTTTACAGTGAAACCGATAAAATGCAGCCGTAACTTCTACTCCAACAGTTTCTTTCCTCGCACTTCCCGACTGTGGAATTCTCTTCCAAACGATTGCTTCCCCGACGGCTACAATCTCCAGGAGTTTAAATGTAAGGTCAATAGACACCTCCTAACACACTAACCTGCTCCCATTCTATCAAACACTCTTCCCATCTGCCCAACCCTCATCCTCGGTATCATTACTCATGTGTCACCTTCCTCCTGACATTCCCTATGTCTAACCACTCCTTCTCTTTACCTTCCCCTATGTAGCCCCATGCGCAATAGTGGCAGTGGAATGCCTTGCTTGGGGTGAGATGATTAAAAAATAAAAATAAAAAAAAATTTCGAGATCAAAATCTCATCTTCAGAATGGTAGGAGAGCTTGTAATTGAGTTCCGTGCCTTTCAACAAATGGTAATTCTTGGCTGCTAATGCTGCCATTAATTGTAGTGTGTGTGTGTGTGTGTGTGTGTGTGTGTGTGTGTGTGTGTGTGTGTGTGTGTGTGTGTGTGTGTGTGTGTGTGTGTGTGCGCGCGTGTGTGTGTGTGTGTGTGTGTGTGTGTGTGTGTGTGTGTGTGTGTGTGTGTGTGTGTGTGTGTGTGTGTGTGTGTGTGTGTGTGTGTGATTGATAGTTGGAGCCTTTTTACGGTCTGATGATATCAGACCGTATGTGTGTGTGCATATATATATATATATATATATGTGTGTGTGTGTGTGTGTGTGTGTGTGTGTGTGTGTGTGTGTGTGCGTCTGAGTGCGTGTGTGATAGTTGGGGCCTTTTTACGGTCTGATGATATCAGTCCTATTTAATATGTGGTTTATCTAAGTATACGTTGACCTGACCAATAGTTTGGTTTTTGCCAAAGTGGTAGAGGACTTTGTTTTATGACTGTTGTTTTATCTATATGCTTTAAATGGGGGCGTGTTTCTTGCAACATTTTTTTTCCATCCTGTATTCGTTCTCGTGTGTGCGTGTGCGTGAGTGTGTCACGTGTGTGTGTGTGTTTATGTGCGTATATTTCTTGTATTTTATTTTATTTTACTTTATTTTTTTATTTATTTATTAGTATTAATTATTTGTCGCTGATTAGGCTATATATCTAAACCGTCGTTTTTATCTTCATCAACTCAGTTATTATCTCCCCTTGTGACATTTCCTTCACCTTCTGCTTTAGACATTTGGTCTTTCATGAACTCTTTTCTTTCATTTTTTCCTTCACTGATGGTTTTCTTCCTATACACCTTTATACTCCTCTTTCCTTCATGTTATTCATTCATTTCTCTCGTCTTTCCTTCTTTCTTCCCTCTTTTTCATTATAATCATTTCACCCCAGGCAAAACAGGACGGTCATTAATGAGCAGTGAGTTACAGGGAAAAGAAAGGACTGTTCGTTACAAAAATTACAATTATTAAGTCTTATCTTTTATATATATAATCATGTAGCCCCAAGCAAGGCATTTTAATTTTAAGGCCACTGTTGTGCAGGGGGTTACACAGGAGGAAAGAGTGACGGAATACAGAGGGTGTCAGGAAGAGAGTATGAGAAGGAATAAAATACTGATGAGGGTGGGATGAATGGAGAAAAGAGCTTGAGAGAGAGGATGCAAGTTAGTGAGACAGGAGATGCCTATTGACTTTACGTTTGAATTCTTGAAGATTGTAGCAGTTGGGAAAGCAAGTAAGCGGAAGGGAATTCCATATGCAGGAGGTGAGAGAAAAGAAGCTGGTGGAGTAGAATTTGAGTTTACAATTTATTGGTTTCACAGTAAAAGGGTGGGACCTAGTTACTAATCTTGTTGCTCGATGAAATTCATATATAGGCGGTACCAGTTCATCGGAGAAGAAGCCATGAAAGTATTTGTAGAAGAGACACAGGAAAGCTACATTGCGCCGGTGAGAAAGTGACTGCTAAGTCGGGATCTATCACATGACAGATTCTCCATTGGATTTTGTCAAGAACCCCTAGGTGGATAGCAGGAGCACCCGACCAGATATGGCAGCAATATTCAATGCATGGGCGGATGGTAGATTTGTATATGTGCAGGATTGTTTCGGACGGGAAAAAATTCCTGGCCCTACACAGAGAATCGATTTTCTTACCAGCGGATTGAGCTATGGATTCTATATAGTTATTCCACTTGAGTTCTGACGTGAGAGTTAATCCGAGGAGGCGCAGTGTTTTACTTTCAGGGAGAGAAGCCTGATCCATGTTAATGAGCGGGAGGCTAATGGTGGTTAATAGATGGCAGCCTCGTTTTGAAAGCATTAAAATTTACGAGCCATTTCTTACACCAGCCCACCACGGATTGGAGGTCCTTTTCAAGCTCGGCAGCGAGGTTTGCTCTGTCAGCCTCGGCAGATTTTTGATCGAGACGAGATTAAACCGTTGTGTCGTCAGCGTATATGCCTATTTGGGATCTTATTACATCGGGGAGATCGTTAATATAGATAAGGAAAAGCGTACACCCGCCTTCGTGTGATAGTATTGGGAGGCTTGTCCGTTCAATACTACCTTCATTGTACGATTTGAAAGGAACAATTGTCCAGTTATAAAATTACAAAAAGGGTTATAAGGAAAAAAAAAGACAGTCCCTTACACGAGTTTTACGCACTCGCGATCTACAGACGACTAGTGGTACACCAAAGCTTCCTTTTTTAGATTTTTTATTCATACTTTGCCATCGTGGAATAGCACGGATTTGTGGCAATATAAAATTATTTTTATGTGCACAGATTCTATGTTTTTAAAGTCCTTAGAAAATTTTAAAGCTTCAAGTAATCTTTTTTCAGAAATTGACGGGTAGAATGCCATACTTCATGAAAATTTTTTCATCGTTTTTAATTTTGTGGAACGAATAAATACATTTACTTGCGCCTTTCCATTGGTTATTGTGCGTAGCAATCCTTAGGGAATTATATCTTTTTTTTTTTATTTCCTCGCTTATTTTTTCCTGATTCGGTTTTTGTTGAGTTTATTAGTCGGAAGGGGAGGTTCTTGGGGAAGTCGCTCTTATGGTTCTTTATGGTTAAGAAAGTATGCTTGCCTTTTAGTATTTGAACCCTGTTACTTACACCCAGTTTATCTGTGATGCTTTTTGTTTCATCATTTATGTTTTCAATGTCAAGTTTTGGTACCTTTTTATAAGACTAGCAGTATAGCCCGGCGTTGCTCAGGTATAATGAAAGCTTTAAAACTAATCCATGGTCCTGGAGCTCAGACTCTTTGGACGTTGCCACGAAAGACTAAAAAGCAATAGTTGTTTCCAGTTAAAGCGAAACCGTAAACTGAAAGAAAAATGAATGGATGTAAGTCAAATTTTGATTTCCTGGTATCGATATCAAATAAGGTTTTTCGTCGTAAACTGAATTTTGAAGGCTAAATAAGTCCTCTGAGTAAATGATATCATGGCTGCGACTAAGAACTACAATTATACCTAATTAGAGTCAAACCCGAAGCAAAACCTAAAATAAAAGGGCAGAAAAAAATACAGACATACAGGCAGATAAACAGACACACACACAAACATCTTGCCTTTTATATATATTATCGATTTTCTGCACTATTGTAAGAACTGAAACCTTGAAACTTCTGAATATCGTTTCTTATGTCTGTCTATGAGTGTATCAAATTTGATTAAAATTGAACCACTCCTTCTGTAACCCGATTTTTTCGACTATCGATTTTCGATATTTATCGGGGGTACCTCGACACAAAACCTAGCTAAGAACACTCGCAGACGCTTATAGTACAACTGTGTAAATTTTCAAGAAAATTGGTTCAGCCGTTTCGGAGTCTATAGATAACGGACACACACGCACACAGCACACACACACACACACATACATACACACAAAGAGATAAAGTTCCATTTATAAATAGGTTTAGATAAATAGATAGAGAAATGTAAACATTTCCTTTTCTAAAATAATCGCATGTTTTTTTTTTGTTTGTTTGTTTTTATATATAAGCGTTTCACCCCGAGCAAGGCATGTCACTGCCACTACTACGCAGGGGGCTACGTAGAGTGGAGAAAGGCTGATTAAATATAGGAAATGTCAGAGGGTGGGTGATAGGCGGGTAAGGATACTGAGAATGAGGTAGATGATAGTGTTCTGAGAATAGTTGGGAATTAGTGTGATAGGAGGTGTCTATTGACCCTACATTTATACACCTGGAGATTGTAACTGTCGGGAAAGCAGAGTTGTGGAAGGGAGTTCCATAGGCGGGAAGCGCGAGAAAAGAAGCTGTTGGAGTAGAATTTACGGTTACATCTTATTTGTTTAACTGTAAAAGGGTGGGACCTAGTTGCTAATCTAGTATCTCGTGTAAATTCTTGCTTAGGCGGCACCAGTGATCTAAGCTCATCGGAGCAGAAGCCATGAAAGTACTTGTAGAAGAGGCACAGGGAAGCCACATCACGCCGGTGAGAGAGCGGCTGCAGCCGGTCTGCCAAGTCAGTATCAACCACGTTACAGATCCTCCTTTGTATTTTGTCAAGAAGCCCAAGGAGAGCAGCAGGGGCACCCGACCAGATATGGCAGCAATATTCAATACACGGGCGGATGGTAGATTTATATATGTGCAGAATAGATTCAGGTGGGAAAAATTTCCGGGCCCTGCACAGGGAGCCCACTTTCATAGCAGCAGATTTGGCAATGGATTCAATATAGTCATTCCATTTGAGGTCCGCCGAGAGTGTAAGGCCAAGGAGGCGTAGTATTTTACTCTCTGGGAGGCTAGCCTGTCCCATGCTAATGGGAGGTAGATGCAATTGTCTCTGGTGGTTAGTTGATAACAGCTTTGTTTTAGAGGCATTGAAATTTACCAACCATTTCCTACCACAGGCCACTACGGATTGGAGGTCCCTTTCAAGTGCGGCAGCGAGGTTCACTTTGTCGTCCAGACCTGGTTTCTGATCGATGCGAGAGTAGATTGTTGTGTCGTCGGCATACATGCCAACTTGGGATCTAATGGTGTCGGGGAGATCATTAATGTAGATCAGAAAGAGCGTGGGACCTAGGATGGGACCTTGAGGGACGCCCGCGTTCGTATGGTAGTTTTGGGAGGCATGCCCATTTAATACCACCTTCAATGTGCGGTTAGAGAGGAAAGACTGGATGAGGTCAAACAGATGTCCAGTTATCCCATAGCTCCGCAGTTTGCACAAGAGGCCAGCATGCTAGACCCTGTCGAATGCTTTGGAGATATCCAAGGCAACGGTTCGGGCTTCACCATTCTTGTACAAGATATTTACATCCTTTAATTTTCTATATACGGATTCCTAAATAAAGAATTATTCCGCATGATCCTCCATTTGTATTTAAAGGATCTGAATACAAATGACAGTGAAAACAAAGATAGCAGTGTACAACGCCTGTGCCATCAGTACATTGCTATATGGCACTGAGACATGGACCACGTACGCCAGGTAAGGGAGGCGTCTGCACACGTGAGAAGTATCCGACGTATTGGGAATCTCATGGCAAGACAAGGCACCTAAGACTAAGGTCCTGTCTCGAGCCGGTCTGCCTACCATGTTCACACTCCTTAAACAGCGCAGACTCCGCTGGCTAGACGGTCGCATTCCCAAAGACCTCCTGTATGGAGAGCTGGGCTCTGGAAGAAGATTCACTGGTCAGCCACTATTGCGGTATCGTGACATCATAAAACGCCATATGAAAGCTGTGGGCATCACCACGGAGTCATGGGTGAGCGTAGCAGTCAACCGGTTCAAATGGAATAGAACCCTGGCCCAACAACTCAAATCAAGAGAGGAGCAACTGACACAAGTCGCCTTGGAGAGGCGGGTTCGCAGGAAGCAAAATAACAACTCCGACAGACCAGAAACAAAACATAAACGCAGCCTCTGCAACAAAAACTGTCACGCCCGTACCGACTGTCACTCCAGCCAAGCAGACAACTAGGATGATACCCATGGTCAACCCTGACCGACGGAGGCCCACTATTTAAAGAATTTCCTTTTCTATAAAAGCTTTCCTTAAGAAACATCTTACCTTTCAATTACTAATATTGAATTTATATTCAAGGTAACTTTCTCATTTTTCCTTTTTATTTTTAGAGACAAAATATTTATATATTGATCTACGCACAAGAGCACGATAAAATAAAAATTAAAAGTTTTTAAATGATATTCTTGCAGAAATATTTTTTAAAAGTTTTCTTTATTCCGTTATATTTTTTCCGCTCTCGTCCGCGACTCTATGTAAGAGAAAATTCAAAGTGAACGTTCTATATTGCAAATATCACAAAAATAAACAGATTTACAAATACTTTAAATAATCCGATTAAAATACAAAATGATTTTTTGAAATCATTCTACTCAATAATTTTTTTATTTCGGTCGTATTGCACGGACGTCATAAAGAATCTTTGTAATTAGTGGGAACTTGTAGAAAACAAGTATATGTCTAAAGACGTTTCCCTCAAATATTTTGCAATTTTGAGGTTTTGTTTTATCGTGAGGGTGTATTAATTTTAGTCTTTCGCATTTCGACTTGTAAATCAAAATATTATATTTGTTTTCTTGTTATTTTCTTTTCTTTTTCCTCATCCTTTCACTTTGAATGCGTTTATTTTGTCTTTGTCTTTTCTTTTTCTTTCTTTTTCACTTTTTCATTTGTCTCTATTTCTCTTTTCTTCTCTCCTTCTCTTGATAATTTCATGTTAATGTTCTTTTTCTTATCGTTTTTTCTTTTTATTTCTTTTTTTTTCATTCCTCTCTTTTTCTTTCTTTTCTCTTTTTCTTGCTTAATTTTTATTACTTTGTGTTGTTTATATTTTCTTTTTTCTTTTTCTGTTTCTTTTTTTCTTTTTTTGCTCTTTTTTGTCGATACTAATTTTTCTTTTCATTTTTCTTTTATATTTTTCTTTTGATCAATCCTTTTTTTTTCGCCTCTTTTTTCCTTCTTTTCCCTCATTTCTTTCATTTCTTTTTATCTTTTCCCTCATTCGCCTCTTTTCTTTTCCTTCTTTCCGTCTTTCGACATTTTTCTTTCTTTTCTTTCTCATCTTTCGTCTCTTTCTTCTATTTCTTTTCCATCTTTCACATTTTTTCTTTTCTTTCATTTTCATCTTTCGTCTCTTTTCTTTTCCTTCTTTTTCATTTTTCATCTCTTTTCTTTTCCTTCTTTTTCATTTTTCATCTCTTTTCTTTTCCGTCTTTTTCATCTTTCATCTCTTTTCTTTTCCTTCTTTTTCATTTTTCGTCTCTTTTCTTTTCCGTCTTTTTCATCTTTCATCTCTTTTCTTTTCCTTCTTTTTCATTTTTCGTCTCTTTTCTTTTCCTTCTTTTTCATTTTTCATCTCTTTTCTTTTCCTTCTTTTTCATTTTTCATCTTTTTTCTTTTCCGTCTTTTTCATCTTTCATCTCTTTTCTTTTTCTTCTTTTTCATTTTTCATCTCTTTTCTTTTTCCTTATTCACCACTTCTCTTTTCTTTTTTCTTTACCCTCTGTCACTTCTTTTATTTTTCTTCTTTTCTCTTTTTCGCCACTTTTCTTTTTCCTTTTTCACCCCCACCTTTTATTTTTTACTTTTCCCTCTTTTGCATTTTTTCTTTTTCTTTCTTTTCCCTTTCGCGTTTTTTCTTTTTCTTCTTTTCCCTCCTTTGCTTCGTTTCGTTTCATTCATTTTCTCTCTTTCCCATTTTTTTCTCTTTCCCTTTCCTTCTTTCCTCTCTTTCACTTCTTTTTTTCGTTCTTTTCCCTCATTCTCCGTTTTCTCTTTCTTTTTGTTTCTCATTTTTATTTCTTGTCTTCTTTTCTTTCCTTTTTATATTTGAATGCGTGTACTACAGATACTTTTTAGTCTAATAATCTGTCGCTATTCTGACTAAATGTTTTTTCTTTTTTTTTCTTTTTTCATCCATCAAATATATTCGAGACGAAAATTGTCTTTCCTGTTTGATCAAGGAATTGTTTTATTTTGTTTCTTTTTTTTTTTTTTCTGTTTGTCAACAGACATTTCAGGTTAATGTTCTTGGATGTAAGAATTGGAAAATGCGTCAATGATTCCAAAGGAAAATGCATCTGTCAACACAGTCTTTTGTTTTTCTCTTGGAGAATCTCATGTGACAATAAGACGATGGAGATTTGTCGCAATTAAATACTTTCTTTCTTTCTTTCTTTCTTTCTTTCTTTCACTGCCTCACTTTCCTCACACATTCTCTCTCTCTCTTTCTCTCTCACTCTCTCTCTCTCACTCTCTCTCTCACTCTCTCTCACTCTCTCACTCTCACTCTCTCACTCACTCTCTCTCTCACTCTCTCACTCACTCTCTCACTCTCACTCTCTCACTCTCTCTCACTCTCACTCTCTCTCTCTCTCTCTCTCTCTCTCTCACTCTCTCTCTCTCTCTCTCTTTCTCGCTTTTTAAATTACATATAGGTATATAAGTACAGAGAGCTGAACTATCCTTAACTAAAAATCAACACATAGTGATTGACTGCAATAGGTATATAGACGAATATATATATATATATATATGTCATATATATATATCATACATATATGTCATATGTATATGTACATAGTCATCAACAGACAGATCTGTTTCGCTGTATCACAGCTCATCAGTACGGTTAGACAGCCTATTGCTTTTCACCCAGGACTGAAACTCGATTGAACTGGCGTCATTCGGCGATTGTATCTCTGAGATATGGGCCCTCGGTAGAAGGAGGCAGTCTTTTTAACGTGTATATTATCATTATACACGTCCAATAGCTTAGAGTGTTCTAATTTACTGCTGAATGAACAATATATATATATATATCCAAATGAATATGAAACAAAAAAAATATTCGCAACAATCAAAACATTAATTTAAAACAGTGCTCAATATAAAAATATAGCAATTAATATTATTATAAATTATACTTTAGAACATGTACAAACTACAAACTACTACAAAATTGTACATTTTGTTTCGACATTGAAAGAACAATCGCTCATCAAGTAGTTAATGTTTATTATCATCATTGTTAACTACTTGATGAGATATTGTTTTTTCAATGCCGAAACAAAATGTACTACTTCCTAGTAAATTGTAGTTTGCACATGTTGTAAAGTTTAATTTATAATATATATATATATATATACATATATATATATATATAATTATTATTATTATAATTAGATTATAATTAGTGTTAATATAATTATTAGTATTGTAAATATAATAATAATTATTATTATTATCATTTATAATCATATTTCGATTTCTGCTATGATCGCACTACCTACCAATCTGCGGGAAGACCTAAGGCAGGTCGTGGTGTGTTGTTATGGATCCGTTTCATTTTTTTTTTTTTCGATCTCCCCTAACATCCCTAGCGTTACATAGACAAATTTCTCCTTACTGTGTGGGCTGTACTTAACAAGAAATTTTTTTGTATATCTCTTAAGCTGGGGTTTCCAGAGATTCTTTCAATGTGTTGTTTTGTTCAATTTTTTTATCATTCCATGTGCTCCTACTATCACTGGCACTATTCTTGTTTTCAATCATCACATTTTTTTCTATTTCAATTTCCAGGTCTTTATATTTTGACAGTTTTTTTTTAATTCCTTGGTTGCTATGTTACAATCCGCTGGACAAGCCATATCAATTAATAAGCAAGTTTTTTTTTTCTTTTTGGTTTTTAACAATAATGTCCGGCTTATCTGCTTCAATTTTTCTGTCTGTATAGATGGTGTAATCCCAAAGAATTATTATTATTATTATTATTATTATTATTATTATTCCATAGAATTATTATTACTATCATAATAATTCTAATAATATTAATTTTTATAATTATTGCTATTATTATTGCTATTATAATAATGAGTATTATTATCATCATCATATTTCGTTTCTGCTAGGGTCACATTACATATCAAGTCTACAGGGGTAACTCGGTGTGGTATAATATTAACAAGCTTGTCTCGCTAAAAGCTATTACATCTGAGTAGTGAGTTCGATCCTCACTGGGTGCTCCATTCTTTCGGCCTTGTGACACGTCTAAGCAGGTCTTAGAAAGTCAACATATCAAATCTGCAGTGTGTCGTTATAGCTGCATTTCATTATGTATCTCCAATAATAATTTTGTATTTCTCTTCTTCTTCTTCTTCTTCTTCTTCTTCTTCTTCTTCTTCTTCTTCTTCTTCTTCTATGTGCCCTGTAACTTCAGGACGTAGGCTATCATGGTTCTCCAAGTCTACCCATCCACGGTGGCTCTTAGTATGTTTGCTCCTGTTACACCTCGCAACCCCCGTTTCGTCATCCACCTGATCAGGCCCTTCAAATATGTTATCCGCTGCCTTCATATGTCTCTTATTCCTTTTATCTGGCCTGTCAGTATCAAGTTCTCCAGGCTCTCCTTCCTCATTGCGTGTCTCAGGAACTTCAGTTGTCTCTTCCTGACGCTTAGTATTAATTTCCTTTTTGTTGTCATTCTTTCCAACACCTCATCGTTGCTTGCACGCTCAATCCACGATATCCGCAGCATCCTTCTGTAGAACCACATTTCCGCTACTTCAAGTTTTGTCCTCATTTTCGATGATATTGTCCAGCATTCACTGCCATATTGAAGAACTGACATCACATAACAATCCAGTAGTATTTTCTTTGTTTCTAGTGAAATTTTCCTGTGTGTTAGTACTTTACTCAGCTTCTGGAACGCGTCCTTTGCCATGCCAATTCGCCTTCGGATCTCTGTGTCGCACTTTTCATCTCCTGTTAGAACATTTCCTAGGTATTTAAATTTTTGTACTTGCTTGATTCTGGTATACCCCACCTGTATTTGGCATTTTGGGTTGCACCTTTTACAGATGACCATGCATCCAGTTTTCTTGAAGTTTATTTGTCGTCCTTTTTTTGTCACTCTCCAGAGCTACCTTCTGTAGGAGGTCTTGTAGTTTCCTTTCCGTGTCTGCAATCAGCGCTGTATCATCTGCATACCTTATGTTGTTTAAGTTGTGGCCTCCAATAACAAATCTTGGCATGTCATCTAGGGTCCTCAAAATATTCTCGCTGTACAAGTTGAACAGATCAGGTGAACAGACACATCCTTGTATTACACCCCTTTCTATCTTTGATTTCTCTTAAGCTGGTATATTTAGGGATCTTTTTCATGGGTTGTGGTTCTCTTCTTTTTCATTTTTTTTTTTTAGCATTCTATGCGCACCTTCTAGGACTGCTATTATTCTTGTTTTCAGTTTTCACATTTTTTTCTATTTCAATTTCCAAGTCTTTATACGTCGACAGTTATTCAAATTCGTTGGTTGCTATGTACCTTTTGGTACCTTTTTATAAGACTAGCAGTATAGCCCGGCGTTGCTCAGGTATAATGAAAGCTTTAAAACTAATCCATGGTCCTGGAGCTCAGACTCTTTGGACGTTGACACGAAAGACTAAAAAGCAATAGTTGTTTCCAGTTAAAGTGAATCCGTAGACTGAAAGAAAAATGAATGGATGTAAGTCACATTTTGATTTCCTGGTATCGATATCAAATAAGTTTTTTTAGTCGTAAACTGAATTTGAAGGCTAAATAAGTCCTCTGAGTAAATGGCATCATGGCTGAGACTAAGAACTACAATTATACCTAATTAGAGCCAAACCCGAAGCAAAAACTAAAATAAAAGGGCTGAAAAAATACAGACATACAGGCAGATAAACAGACACACACACAAACATCTTGGCTTTTATATATATATTATCGATTTTCTGCACTATTGTAAGAACTGCAACCTTGAAACTTCTGAATATCGTTTCTTATAACTTTGTCTATGAGCGTATTTGATTAAAATCGGACCACTCCTTCTATAACCCGATTTTTTCGATTATCGATTTTCGATATTTATCGGAGGTACCGCGACACAAAACCTAACTAAGAACACTCGCAGACGGTTATAGTACAACTGTGTAAATTTTCAAGAAAATCGGTTCAGCCGTTTCGGAGTCTATAGGTTACGGATACACACACACAGACACACACACACACACACACAGAGAAAAGTTCCATTTATAAATAAGTTTAGATATTTGCCTGAAAGTTCCGAGTGAAAAGAGTCTGGTCTTGCTCTTTCCGTTTCAGCTTTTGATCCAGATACTCGTTATCATCGAAGAACATTAACTTTATCAACATCAGCTTGATTAGAAAGTTCTGGATATTTCTGGATATTGGTCATGCAGAGGTTGTCTTGCGAACGTTCTTTCATCTGTTCAGGAACTTTATCCTTGGTTTTCTTTTTCATATTTTTTGCTGCAACTCTTTGTTGTTTGGATTCTGCTTTGTATTTTTACAGAATCGACTAAACGTAAAACTTGCTTGTATTTGCAGACTTCTTTCATGATTGAATATTTTTCTCTTTTCGGGTTGTTTCACTAATTATATCATCCAGTCCTTTGTTGTTTCCATGTATGTTAGTAAGTGAATAGTTGTATGACAATTCTAGTTCAATGAAGCCTCATCTACCTTCTTTACTGGGTATGTATAGATGGTTTGCATCAGCCTTTGTGTGAGACATGTTATTTTATTTTTTCTCTTTTTAATCATATCACCCCGAGCAAGGCGGTAACGCCACTGATGTGCAGGGGGCTACATAGGAGTGAAAAGATTGGAAAAGAGAAAGCCGGAAAACCACATCCTAAACAGGGAACAAGGGATGAGCCTCTTAACCTGTTCAATAGACGAGGGTGGTTTATGAACCGGGCGATAGTTTAGTCTATCTACTCCAATTGAAAAAAAAAACAAAAAGAAAAGAGTGAAAAGATTTGGAAAAGAGAAAGCCAAAAACCACATCCTAAACAGGGAACAAGGGATGAGACTCTTAACCTGTTCAATAGATGAGGGTGGAGTGTGAACCGGACGATAGTTTAGTCTATCTACTCCAATTGAAAAAAAAAAAGAAAAGAGTGAAAAGATTTGAAAAAGAGAAAGCCGGAAACCACATCCTAAACAGGGAACAAGGGAAGAGCCTCTTCACAAGTTCAATAGACGAGGGTGAAGCGTGAACCGGGCGATAGTTTAGTCTATCTACTCCAATTAAGTCTATCTACTCCAATTATGCTTAGAAATAAGCTTTCTTGTCTTAGAATGCATTCGTATGATGTCATTTAGATTTCAGTCGAAGATGTTCACACTTTATTGAGCTAATGGGAAGGCAAGTCTATTAATGGTCATAATTCAGTGCTAAGAATTCAATTCAGTTCATAATATTAGTCATACCCTTCAATATTACTCTTTTCGTAATATTTTCTTTTGGTGTATTCCTTCATGCTGATTTACACCGAGCTTCTTGCTCTAAATCTTTTGATTACCACAGGCTAACAGAGGATGTTCGTTATTGTGGCACATTTATTCAAACCGAATTATATTCCAATATAATCCAAGAAACATTTTACAATTTACAGAAGATATTCAGTTCACTATCATTTCTAGCATCCTTGTAAAATAGACGTTTTTTTTTTTAGATATTTTATAGCCATATTCCGTCCCGTTGGTTGTTTAATGCTATTAAAGATATCTATCTAAATCTAAACTTATTTATAAATGGAACTGTGTGTGTGTGTGTGTGTGTGTGTGTGTGTGTGTGTGTGTGTGTGTGTGTGTTTGTTTGTGTGTGTGCTGTGTGCGTGTGTGTCCGTTACCTATAGACTCCGAAACGGCTGAACCAATTTTCTTGAAAATTTACACAGTTGTACTATAAGCGTCTGCGAGTGTTCTTAGCTAGGTTTTGTATCGAGGTACCCCCCGATAAATATCGATAATCGAAAAAATCGGGTTATAGAAGGAGTGGTCCGATTTTAATCAAATTTGATACACTCATCGACAAAGACATAAGAAACAATATTCAGAAGTTTCAAGGTTGCAGTTCTTACAATAGTGCAGAAAATCGATTATATATATATATATATATATATATATATATATATAAGGCAAGATGTTTGCGTGTGTGTCTATTTATCTACCTGTATGTGTATTTTTTCAGCCCTTTTATTTTAGTTTTTGCTTCGGGTTTGGCTCTAATTAGGTATAATTGTAGTTCTTAGTCTCAGCCATGATGCCATTTACTCAGAGGACTTATTTAGCCTTCAAAATTCAGTTTACGAAGAAAAACTTATTTGATATCGATACCAGGAAATCAAAATTTGACTTACATCCATTCATTTTTCTTTCAGTCTCCGGTTTCGCTTTAACTGGGAACAACTATTGCTTTTTAGTCTTTCGTGCCAACGTCTAAAGAGTCTGAGCTCCAGGACCGTGGATTAGTTTTAAAGCTTTCATTACACCCGAACAACGCCGGGCTATACTGCTAGTAATCAATATTTGTCTTCTTAGTATCTCTTCCAGTACATGTACTACCATCCTTTTACACAATATCATTAAATAGTGTGATCATGGCTCTCCACTACTTCCTGTACTCGGTAGCTCTAATCAATATTTGTTTTCTTACTATCCCTCTCAGTCCATGTTCTGCTATTTACACAAGCTCGTTAAGTAGTTTGTTCATGGCTCTCCACTAGTTCCTATACTCTGAAGCTATAATCAATATTTGTCTTCCTACGATATCTCACAGTCCATGTTCTGCGATCCATTTACACAATCTCGTTAAGTAGTTTGATCATGGTTCTCCACTATTTCCTATATCATGCAGTTTTAATCAATATATGTCTTTTTACTATCCCTCTCTGTCCATGTTCTGCGATCCATTTATTTAATCTTTTTAAGTAGCTTGATCACAGCTCTCCACTACTTCCTATACGCGGTAGCTTTAATCAATATTTATTTTCTTACTATATCGCATAGTCCGTTCTGACATGCATTTACACAAGTTCGTTAAGTAGGCTGATCACGGCTCTCCACTACTTCTTATATCCTGTAGCTCTAATCAATGTTTTCTTACTATCCGTCTCTGTCCATGTAAAACGACTCATTTACTTCAACTCGTTAAGTAGGTTGATCACGGCTCTCCACTACCTCCTATACTTTTAGCTCTAATCAATATTTGTCTTCTTACTATATCGCATAGTCCATGTTCTGCAATCCATTTACTCAAGCTCGTTAAGCTGATCACGGCTCTCCACTACTTCTTATATCCTGTAGCTCTAATCAATATTTTTCTTCTTACTATCCGTCTCTGTCCATGTAAAACGATTCATTTATTTCAGCTCGTTAAGTAGGTTGATCACGGCTCTCCACTACCTCCTATACTTTTAGCTCTAATCAATATTTGTCATCTTACTATATCGCATAGTCCATGTTCTGCAATCCATTTACTCAAGCTCGTTAAGTAAGCTGATCACGGCTCTCCACTACTTCTTATATCCTGTAGCTCTAATCAATATTTTTCTTCTTACTATCCCTCTCAGTCCATGTTCTGCAATCCATTTGCTCAATCTCGTTAAGTAGGTTGATCATTGTTTTTAGTATGTCTTGTGAGTGCCAAATTTTCCCAATCCAATATTTTATTTTCTTCTTTTTCTTATTCTAAGTGTAAGAGTTATGTTTTGTTTCCATCCTTAAAATGTTCTTATTGTTCTAAGTATGATATTCTCAGCCTCTTTTTGTAGAGTCACATTTCTGCTGCCTCACGTCTTCTTTTCAACTGTGGGGAAAATATTTAGCATTCGCCGCCATATTGGATGATTGATATGCGTAGCAATTCAGCCTTATTTATTATTATTTTTTTTATCTCAAACGAAATTCTTTTGTTTCATAATTCTTTGTCTAACATGGAAAGCCACTTTTCGCTCTTTCAATGCTCCTTCAGACTTCTCTCACATGTTCTGTCATCTAAAAACAGATTTTTAGAGCACCACAACTACGCTTATTAAAATAGTCAACAATACAGCGCGGAGTTAGTTAAAGACGGTGATATAAACATGACAGATAGGAACACATAGAAAAATAGATTTTCAGAAAGTACATGAATGTACTTGTAAAATCGATATCTGCTTAATACTAAATATACAGACAATCTTCCATTTTACGGTGTTACTGGTGTTTTGTTATTAATATTCAAACACTGTATTTAATTCCGCGATGGGAATTTAAAGACTTCTTTAAAATACATATTCGGTAATGGATTAATATTTATGCTATAAAAGTGTCGATATTTTTCACTTACTGTTTTATTTTCAAATATTTCCATTTGCTGCTAAGCAACGGACTGGTTTTCTATAGCGAGAAAAGTATTCCTTGATGACGGGTTTTGTCTGAATCTGTGGGCGGGTTGATACGATAAAACTGGATTTCAAAGATGCTCACCAAATAGCGATGGACATTCTAGACGACTGCAAATATAAAGGATAACACAGAAATTGTAAAGCCAGTTTTAATAAGAGGCTGGTTTTAACAGCGAGGGAAGAGACGAAGGAAAAAATGGAGGGACAAATATAATCTATTAATTCTGTTTGCAACAAGCAAGTAACTATAATAATGGAAAACCACAAACATCAATCAACACTATATTCCCTGTCCACGATTTGAAAAAGTGCAACTATCAACTGTTTTACGCTTTTAGATATTCAATTACCCTTAACGCATGCTAACAGCTTCGTAAACCAGCCACAGAAACTTAACAAGTGTGTGTCAACAAAAGTGCTCAAAACGATCGAATATAAATCGTAGAGCAATAAAATCAATAAATTCTCAGAAATAAAAACGATTTAAAGGCTTACAAACTCCGGAACAAAGATTATATTGATTCGTCAGAAAGACAGTTCGAGCAAAGATATTGCAATCATGCAATGTTAACGTGATACGGTGCCCTTCTACGATGAATGGACTCTTCCTCTTGTTATATATATGATTACCTGCGTGACTTCCGGAGACAGTGAACTGCCTTGTGCATTGTCGAACTCTCTTCCTTCGGGCGGAGGGTATTAACCCAGTTGAGGCTCCGCCGAAGGGTAGAGTCTCGTTTGGGGAAGAAAATTAAACAGAAATGCTTTCCCGAGCTATATGGCCCGGATTCATCATCATCATCATCATCATCATCATCATTTATCCATCACACCCAGATGGTGCATATGGCGGCAACTTTTTGTTAATGTTTCTGTAACAAACAGTTTTTTTACGGGGAAGGGTTGTTAGCCCTGAACCCAACCCCCAAACCTGGAGGACCAGTGGACCATTCTTGGTCCTTACGTTTACAGCACCTGGTATTCCCAAATGGTCACCCGTTTAAGTACTGGCCAGACTCGATGTTGCTTAACTTCATTGGGCGGGAACCCGTGTATTCAACACGATATAGCCGTAGATATATGGCCCGGATTACTCACATTAAAAATGTCTTGTTCCACCTTTTGTCTTAAGTGGGAAGGCAATTAAATACCGCAGTTGACAGTAGTTAACGATAACCAGTACGCAGTTAAAGCCAGTTACTAGTTAGGCAATAAGCAGCGTAACTGTACCGTTCGGACTTATTTTTATATTACTTAATTACTATGACTTACGTTGCACATACGTTGTTGTTATACTAATACATTGTTTTGAACCTAGCTTCTATGTTCCGTATCTTACTTCCAACCAAACCGGTCACTACAACTTTGCAGCGAAGTTTCGCCATAACAACTCCATAACAAATCGTCGTCGAAGATCCACAACATAAAGAAAACGGAAAAATATATAAATATCATAGATCTGTCAAAATATATATGGAAAGTGAGGGATAAAATTCGAAAAAAAAAAGAGAAAAATAAAGAAATTTATTCTGAAAATTAATTGATGAGTTTTGAGAAAAACTAAAATTATCATTTTGGATAGGATGATCGTCATTTGTGCCAGAAGAGTAAAATTAGAATATTCCGCTTGAAAAAAAAAAAAAAACCTAAACGACAGAAAGATAACTTTCATATTTGAATCGAGGCAGAAAAAATTGCAACAAATTTATTGAAACCTCTCTTTGAAATTCCTGAATCGAATTCTACGAATGTATCTTTATTAATAATTTTAGATTTGGTAACTACAAGTTCCGAGTTGCTCACTAGTAAAGAGGTCAGCTGAGAGACAGAAACTACAGCGACTTTCGAACAGCTACAGAAGAGTAAAAAGAGAATAATTGGGGATAAAAGAGCAGCAAAATTGTCAGCAGAAAATAAAGGAAAAACGATTAGTGGAAATTAAAGAGACAAGATGAAACGATTTGATTATGACTGCGTAAAGGACACTCGAAAAGAGAAACAGAATCTGAAGTTATAGGAAATAATACAAGCAAGCTTGTAATTTAATGTATGTCATTTCGCCAAAGTGTAAGCAGCTTTGTTTTTCATTTTGTTAAACATGTCGGATTTCGTGTACAAAAATGTATTTGCGAGGAACTTTACTGCACTACTTTATTCAAAAGAAATCTGCATCTGAAGCACAAATAATTCACGAGAATTATGGCGACGATGCCTTGTCGGAAACAGTATGTAAAGACTGGTTTAGCCGCTTCAAAAATAAAGATTTTGATGTTGAATATAAATATTGCTCTGGCGCACCGAAAAAGTTTGAAGACGAATCATTGGAGGCATTTCTTAATGAAGACTCATATCAAGCACACGCCGAACTTTCAGAAGCATTAAAAGTTGATCACACAAGTTTCGAGACGTTTGAAAGCATTAGGAGTGATTGAAAAGCAATGACATTGGTCACCGTGCGAGCTGAAGCCGAGAGACGTTATGTCATAACTACTTTAACGACAGAAAAGGAAAGTTTTTTGCATCGTATCGTAACCGGTGCTGAAAAGTGGATACATTATGATAATCCTATGATAATCCTATGATAATCCTAAGACATTATGATAATCCTAAGTGTAGTAGATTGTGGGGTAAGCCCGGCCATTCATCAACATTATAAACAAAGCCTAAAGTCCATGGTTCGAAGCTTCTACTTTGCAATTTTGGGGATCAGCTGGGTGTAGCTTATTATGAGCTGCTTAAATCAATCAAAAGCCATTACGAAAGATTACTATTGACCACAATTGATGCGTTTCAGCCGAACATTGAGGAAAAAATGGCCGATATACAAGCAGAGACACGACAAAATCACTTTTCATGAAAAATTAGCAAGAACTTACACAAGGTCCTAATATATATATATATATATATATATATATAGAGAGAGAGAGAGAGAGAGAGCGTGTACGCATCGCTCATTCAGTAAAAAAATGAATTTGAGCACTCTAACTATTGGGCGCGTAATATGATATGCGCTAAAAAGACTGCCTACTTCCACCGTGGCCCAGGGGTAGAGTCGCCGACTGACGCCAAATCGGTTGGGTTTCGAGCCTGGATTGTGTAGCAATCGGAGTCTAACCGTACTGATGAGCTGTGATGCAGCGAAACAGATCTGTCTGCGGATGACAATATATATATATATATATATATATATATATATAGAGAGAGAGAGAGAGTGAGAGAGAGAGAGAAAGATATGAACAGAATTATATATATATATATATATATATATATATAGTGGGTACACTACGATAATCCTAAGTGTAGAAGATTGTTGGGTTAGACCGGCCATGCATGAACGTCATCGACAAAGCCGAATGTCCATGCTTCGTATCTTCTGCTCTGCAATTTTGGGGATCAGCTGTGTGTAGTTTATTATAAGATATTCAAACCGACCGAAACCATCGCTATCGACCACAATTGATGCGTTTGAGCCGATTAGTAAAGAAACAGCCGCTATTCTAGCAATGACACAACAAAATGATTTTGCAGCATAACAACGTTAGGCCACGCGTTGCAAAACTGGTGAAAATCTTTTTTTTTTATCATATTGCCCCAAGCAAGATATTTTACTGCCAGTGTTTTGCAGGGGGTTACATAGGAGGAAAGTTATGAGAAAGAGTGACAGGTTACAGAGTGTGTCAGGAAGCGGGTAAGAGAAGGATGAATGTGGTTATAAAGTGAGGGATAAATTTAGATATTGATTATAATGTAGAATTGATCCCCTACTTTATATCCACATTATAATAGTATAAATATTTTTTATAATCATATCGGCCCAAGCAAGGCATTTTATTGTCACTGTTTTGCAGGGGGTTACATCGGAGGAAAGTTATGAGAAAGAGTGACAGGTTATAGGGAATGTCAGGAAATGGGTAAAAGAAGGATGAAAATACTGATGAGAGTGAAGTGAACGGAGAAAGAAGCATGAGAGAGAGGATGCAGGTTAGTGAAACAGGAGATGACTATTGACTTTACATTTAAATTCCTGAAGATTGTAGCTGTCGGGAAAGCAAGTAAATGGAAGGGAATTCCACAGGCGGGAAATGCGAGAAAAGAAGCTGTGAGAGTATAAATTGCGGTTACATTTTATCGGTTTCACTGTAAAAAGGTGGGACCTAGTTGCTAATCTAGTATCTCGTGTAAATTCATACCTAGGGGGCACCACTGATCTAAGTTCATCGGAGCAGAAGCCGTGAAAATATTTATAGAAGAAGCATAAGAAGCCACGTCATGATGGTGTTAGAGGGACTGCAGCCGGGTCACCAAGTCGATATCAATCACATTACAGATTCTCCGTTGGATTTTGTCAAGAACCCCGAGGTGAATAGCAAGGGGCACCCGACCAGATGTGGCAACAGTATTCAATACACGGTGTATGTATATATGTGCAGGATGGACTCAAATTGGAAAAACCTACTTATTTACAAGTTTAGTTGTTTTAACTTTGTTACAATGAGTCGCCCTATAAAAAATTTGATGTTGCCATGGAAACGAGGAACAGATATTAAAATATTCCAAATCATTGAATTTTTCTTTTTTAATTCAACTATGTGAATAGATTTAATGCAAGCATTTTAAGAACCCGTGTGTTGGTTATCTTAGTACGTATAATTTAAGACTTTGCGACACACCCAATAGATGTCATGATGCATTAAATTTAAAAGAAGACAATGGAAAAGTAGCAAAGATGGAAGACATGTTTTAATATGGGATGAATCTGTAACGAAAAAAGAACAACCCATTCGAAATTATCGAGTACAGTAATAGTCACCTCAAAATCTTTTTACATTTTCCGAAAGATTTCCTGTCTTGCACTTTCAAGGTATCGTATTATTCCGAAAACATCTACATAATTTTTTTAAAATCTTGTGATTTCTGGCGATATTCACCACAGAATCAGAAATTTAATTTTAGAGAAAACAAATTATATATATATGATCACAATATAACGAAAATGGGTATTTCAGGAAAATCGTTGACTTTAATTTTCAGACGAGGACATTGACTCTCTGTTTTGTCATCAGACATTACCAGCGCCCACTGGCGCATCGTCAACACTAGTGATCACTTCAAGCACCTTAATGATCACTATTAGACTCATCCAACTCTTCCCGAATCCTAACCACTGTCCTAATCTGAAATATTCGTATCAAGGTTTCTGGCGCAAATGATAAGCATTACTGCATGCTGTTTCCAAATATCTAGCGGGATGAATTGTCTCGTGATGCTCTTTTACTCACGGTTCCCAACTGACCCTACTATATTGTGGAATCAAGAAAATCAAAATTAAAATGGTGATAATTTAAGTTCTCTATGTTATGAAATTGTATGTAAGCTCTATGTTTATCTTACGGAGCACTTTAACATAGTGTTTTGGTTAACAAGCTCGTCTCGCTAGATCAATTATGACTGATAAGTGATTTCGTACCTCACTGTGTGCTCAGTAGTTCCGGTTTTGCGCCACTTGTGTATGGACATCTGACTGAATTCTTGGAACTCTTGTGTTCTTCTTGTAGTGCTATTCTCTCAATGTTTCGGCTGTTGTGCCCTCTGGTCTTCATCAGGGGCTGGCGTTTACACATAATCCTCAAAGAACTTCAAACTGAACCCTTTATTTAATCTACAGGAGAGTAGATTCTTATTTCTCACTCTCTGCACCATCCGTAACGGAGGTTAAACTCAAAATGACTATTACATTAAATTCACGAATATCCGGTTCAATACATTAGTCTATGGCCCCCTTATATGGTGATTTTCTGAGGCGTAGCTTAGGTGTGGCACAAGGCCGAAAGTAATGGGCACCCAGTGACTCACTACTCAGTCATAACTGTTCTAGTAGGACAGGATTGTTAACGATTACATCACATCGAGGTGCCTCTACAGCCCTATACATGTAATAGATCAAAAGTTTTCTACCAAGTGTTTTCAGATTTCTTTAACAAATTATACCATTACGTGGGTTCTTCTCTTGCTTTGAACTCTAGAAAGTCCTCAAGGGATTTAAAACTATCTGGTTACTCTGTAGGGTTAAGAAATTAAGAACTAAAAACATTTGGGAAAAACCTAAAGTACAATTGCACACCCGCAAAAGTGGATTCAAATGACTATTCACAAGTCAGCGCAAAAAGCAAATCCTGAATCCTGATTGGATTAAAAACAGAAACTTCATAATGACGTTATTCCACATTTAAAAGCGAAAATGCTCGCTGGAGCCGATCACATGACCAGATTTAATTACTTAAGGACATTCTATGACCGGTCAACAGAGTCAGATAGAGCCGCGAGACGAAACAACTAAAATGTAACTTCATCTTCAAATCGACCCGGAGATAAGATCAGGTCTCACTTTGTTCTCTTTCTCCTTATCTCTTTCAACAATTACTACTACGAACATTTTCTACATTTCTTGATACCCATAACTTTATCATTGAGTACGAACTCTACCCTTAACTTCTTAATAATGTTTCTAATTGCACATTAACTTCGACAACTTGTGTTATTCTTTCCTGTAAATACATTTCTATTTTAAAATGCAAAATGTATATTTTATTCTTGCACTATTCCACACAATTTCATATATTCCAACCTATCGACAACCAACCTTCTGATGAAAACCTTCTGATGATAATTCTGCATAAATCCTGTAAGCTGTAGGGAGTTCAGTTAAGTCTGACACAAGGCCGAACCAAGAAACATTAACCAGCTTCCTGCTACTTCATGTCATCTGGGCCGATATGCAACACATTCTCGTAAAGACAGGTTTATAATAAAGAATCTCCCATTTAATTATTTGTTAATATCTAAAAATGCATTTCGAGAAAATGAAGCAGATTGATATTAATCGTGTCTTAAAACTTTGATCTAATTTAAAATCTAAAATTTATAAATTTAAAATTTAAAAATCTAAAATTACGAATTACTACGTCTGCTATTCGGTAATTGTTATCGCTACATAGTAATGTTTTATATCAACTTTGATGGTGGATATTTTTATGTTAACGCCCTTACAACTACTCTGAAGATGGCTCATGTGAGTCGAAATAATAAAAAATATCCAAATGCTGCACAATATCTGTCTTTATTTTTACCAGAAATTAAAGCCTATTTACGATGTTTCGAACGGCTCATGATTAAACATAATATACATTCACTGTGTGTTTATATTTAACAATATATATATATATATATATATATATATATATATATATATATATACGTGAATTAATAGATATACATATGAAGGTACACACATGTTTAATATTATTATTCAGGTGTTAATAAAACAATGTTCAATGTAGTATGAGCTGAGCTATAATATATATATATATATATATATATATATATATATATATAGATAGATAGATAGATAGATAGATAGATAGATAGATAGATAGATAGATATGGACATACTAGGCATAGATAGATAGATAGATAGATAGATAGATAGATAGATAGATAGATAGATAGATAGATAGATAGATAGATAGATAATGAAAAGCCATAAATATAAAATGTATTTTTGGAAAATTTTTCTAATTTATTTTCCTGTTTTCATTTTTAGACCCGAATTTAGGTGAGCGGTCACTATTTGCGGTGGTTGGGACCCTAACATCTGATAATACCCAGATAGATAGATAGATAGATAGATAGATAGATAGATAGATAGATAGATAGATAGATAGATAGATAGATAAAACAGTTGAAACCTAACATGAATAAAATTAACTACGAAATCCCCACACACATTCTCAAATGCCTACGATAGATAAAAGAAGCGATTGGTTATTCCAATGGCTTTCCATACTTAATACTTCTCGCCTCCACTTTCGCGTGGTCGTGTGAGACGCCACAAGCTGTAGTGTGATTTTCGCTTCCAGCATGCACGCATGGATTCGCAAATCCTCCAGACAAGCAAGATAGACGACTACCAATATCGTCTTCCGCGAACTGTTCGTTCCAACCAACACTATGTTCATCTTTGATAATGGCTGATGTAAGTCGAAGGCTCAGGAAAGGATTAAATAAAAACATCAATATTGTGATTTTCTTTCCTCTTTCAACGGTAAATTATAAAGCTTTTCAGACGATATGAAAAAAATTTACATAAAATAAATCGACAAAACTTGTCTATATTATTTAATGAAACATGCATGAATATATATATATCCGTTGCCAAGCGGAGTTTTATGTCAACACAAAATAAAATCGTCGGTGATGGTGGATGTTATAATATTTCAGTCTAAACAACTTCTTTGAAGATGGCTCATGTGTGCCGAAAGCTTAGAAGCAAATCAATAAATAATTATCCAAATGTTGGAGAATTTTTGTCTTTATTTTCAACTAAAATTAAAGCAAAAATACGACGTTTAGAACGGCTCATGATTAAACATAATAGACATTCATTGTCTCTTATATTTAACAGCATATGTTTAGAAAAATATATATATATATAATGAAGATACATGTCATATAAAATTTAAATTATTATTATTATTACTATTATTTTAATATTTTTTATTTTATAGTTACTTTATTTATATTATTTTATTTTTATTTTATCTTAATTTTTTTTTTTCTAATTTATATTACGTCTATTGAATTTATATCTTCGTATTGTTTTTTAAATATCCATTATTTTATATTTTATGAAGAATCTTTCTGTTTGTGTTTGTGATTTCATCATCTTTTATTTTTAATCCTAAAAGATTTGAGTTGCAACATTATAATCGATGCCGATATCTGTCGACAATCCATTTCCGGCCCAAATTTAAAAAGTCTCTCTTTTAGCCGTTCTCATTGGTTCTTTCGTCTCTACATTCTCTCACTTATTTTTCTCTTCACTTTCTACTTCTGTATCTTTCCTTTTCTTCTTTCTTTACTTTTCTTGATTTCTTATATTAGATTCTTCTCGCTTTCCTGGTCCTGGGCATGACGGTAAACTGCATCCGGCAGCAAGGTCTCTGATTGGGAGGTTGTGGGGCGCATGAAACCACCTCTTAATTGCTGTTGTTCTCAGGTCCACCCTGACCCGGAGTGGTAGCACGTGTTAGGGTCCCAGCTATGGGCACATAGTTAACCCCCAACCTGGAGTCAAAACACTACGAAAGTATGAAAATAATTTTATAGAAATATATTCATAAAAATAGACTTTTATGGAAAAATATACATTTTTGAAGGAAAAAATATTACAATAACACATTTTTGAGGGAAAAAAATTATTCAAAGCGAAACATTTTTGAATACAAAACTAGAAAACATTTTCTGTTTTCTAAAATAAAAAAAGAATAAAAACAAATTTTCATTAAAATCTGATCCAATCAACCTTCTCACTAATAAAAAACAATAAAAAAATAACTTCCCACTTTTAGGCATTAAATAACCCATTGAGGTGTTAATATACCATTAAACAAAACTCAAACTCAAACTTAAATTTCTCTCTTTCTTTCTTTTTTTTAAATATCTTTTCACCTCATATGAAAAAAAGTCCAAAAATAAAGAGAAGTGTTGTTCTTTGATTTTATCCAAAAATAATAAAGTTATCATCATTGTTAACTACCTGATTGTTCTTTCAATGTTGAAACAAAATGTATAATCTTGTAGTAGTTTGTAGTTTTTCACATCTTCTAACGTAATAATTAATAATATATATGTACCACATATACAGTAGCGAGCAGAAAGATCAGAACTATGTTAAGAAAAAGTTTAAATGTGAAATAACTTCTTTCTTTTAAAGCTTCATAGAACATTTTATCAAGGAAAAGTAAGGAAATAAAGGTAAATTATATAATTTTAAAAATATAAAACTTATTTTGGTAAAGTTATAAGAATAATTATATAACATTCGAAAAAAATCAAAAACAAAATCAAAAACATCAGAACGATTAACACTCAACTATTATAATGTTAATCAACTATTATAATGGATACATCAAATCCAAATAAAAAAAAACGTTCATAATTCATTAGTACTTGATGTGTAAACCTTTACTTTCAATAACAGTCTGACATCTTTTGCTACATGAGCGAATTAATGTCTTGCATTCATTAACAGATATTTTCTCCCATTCTCCTTTCAAATTAGTCCATAGTTCTTGTTGAATTCTTTTCCTTAACTCTTTCATTTAGTAACTTCCAAAGATTCTCAATAGGATTCATGTCTGGGCTCTGAGCAGGCGACTCCATAACAGTAACATCCTCCTCAGAAGGAAATGTCTTAACAGAATTTGCTGTGTGACATGACGCGTTATCATGCATGAATACAGCTGGTTGATTAATTGCAGTTCTCAAATTAGGTACAACACGTTTCTTCAATATCTCTTTGTGTATAGTTGTGTTAATTTTACCGTGCAGCCTAACATGAGGTCCCGTACCTCAAGTGAAATCATGCCAAACACCATCACACTTCCTCTTCCAAATTTAACGCTACTTTTAATGCACTGAGGCAAATATCGTTCCTTAGGACTGCGCCGAACGAACCTTCTCCTGTCACAACTAAATAGGATGAATTTTGACTCATCGCTGAAATGAACACAATCTCACTGTTCTTCTGTCCATATGAGGTGTTCAGTGGCAAATTTCAATCGGCTCATTTGATTCCTTTTAGAAATGTAAGGCTTCGTAAAGGTTACTCGACTGTTCAAATTTATTTCATTAAGTTTTCGGGAAATAGTGTACCTTGATATTTTAATGCCAAGGTTAGCATTAACTCTTTTTTTTTATTCTTTACCAATCTATCTGTGTTTCCTTGCAATAGTATTTTAGGCCTGCCAGGTGGTTTCTTGGCTTCACATGGCCCAGTTTTTTCAAGTTTTCTTAAAAGACTATAATTAATTCTTTTAGATTTTCCCACACTCTATGAAATATCCCCAATCGAGAGTTTATCTTCATTACATAATTTGACTATCACTTTTCTAAGATTCAATGACGTCACAGATTTTTTTTTGTCCGGTTTACAATGCAAGAGCCAGTAAAGAGCCGGTGTAATTTAGTAAAATATCCGATTTTATATTCTTACCCTAAAAATTTTTCAATAATGCAAAATAATTATTAAATTTTATGGATTTATTTAATCGTTCTGATGTTTTTGACCATCTATTTTTTTCGAATGTTACATAATTATTCTTATAACTTTATCAAAAAAAGTTTATTGAACTTTATATTTTGGAATGATATCCTTTTTTTTTTCCTTGATAAAATGTTCTATGAAGCTTTAAAATAAAAAAGTTATTTCATATTTAGACTTTTTCTTAATATCGTTCTGATCTTTATGCTCGCTACTGTATATATGAATAAATACGCAAAAGAAAACGTGTTTTTCTCTTGTGGGACTTTATCAAGGCAAATTTAATATTTGTAACAAATATTTATATGTAAAAGAAAAAGGGTTATTTAAAAACATTAAAATTAAACTTTTAAACCCATGTTTAGTGGTTATTCTAAATAGATAACACGTAAATTCACCAGAAACGAAAATAATAAATCTTAATTTGCACAATATTTCTGTATGAATAACTTACTTTTGTTTATTATACATTGAATTTTATCTTTTCGCGTCCCCCATAGCATTCCTGACGTTTAAGCTAACGAGTTGATCTTTACTATTGCCCAAAATTACAAAAACAATAATATTTTTGCTCTTTCATGCAAGCAATTGTTTATTAAGTTCTTTCAGAGAACGAAACACATCAGGTGAGAAGTTTTCCTTTTGTTTTAATTCATATTGATTTTTACAAATGTACTCTATCAGAAATATAAACAGACACACACACACACACACACACACACACACATATATATATATATATATATATATATATATATATATATATATATATATATATATATAAAGTCTGCCCACTTCCACCGAACGCCTATGCCCATAGCCCAGGGGTAGATTCGCCGACTGATGCCATTTCGGTCGGGTTTCAATCCTGGGTAAAAAAGCAATCGGAGTCTCACCGTACTGATGAGCTGTGATACGGCGAAACAGATCTGTCTGCGGATGACAATATATATATATATATATATTCTAAGTGATACGGACATTTTTATATATCAAGAACAGTTTTAGGAAAAACTAACTAAAAAAAATAGGAAAAGCATAAACTAAACTTATTAAACTTAATATTTATTAAGGCAAAAATGTATAGAAAGTGCCTTAATCGCTAGATCACCCATAGTAAATTTGCGTCCTGGGTTTTACAACGTTTCACCATTCTTGACAGATCTTCTGTTATCACAATCTGGGAAAGGATCGAAACAGAAATATAGAGAAAAATGTTTAAATGCCTATAAATACATGCGTCACATGTAGTAAAACAATGGACACTAAAATTTTATTATCTCTTTCGTTCAATGCGCCTATGGCATAGAGAGTAAAGGCTCCGACTGAAGCCAAATCTGCTCGAGTTTCGATCCCGGCTGAATGCAAGTGGGTGTCTAGCCACACTGATGATCTGCAAAACAGTCTTGTATGCGGAGGACTAATATATACAGAGAGAAAGAGGCAGAGATATAGATACGAAACAACAATAAACTTTACAGAAGTACCTTATCAAATATTTTAATGAAAATGTTTCTTTCAAAGGTTTTCATAATGGATACTTATATTTGTACAGCTTTCCATTTTATCCTTTGAAAAGCGTTTATTCCATCTTTCCTCGTGTGCATTCGATAAATTATAATAAAAAAAATATGTTCTCAACTAGGGATCGAAACAGCATCCCTCTGACTAAGAACAGTCAGTCATTTAAGTGCCATACGTAATACACGCTTGGGCGATCATGTCTCGAAAGAGACATGACTGACTGGGCAGAAGATTATCCCGCAGTAGGTTGCCGTTGCTTTCTGCGGTAGATTGGATGCCAGCCAAGGCTATAGAACCCAATCTTTCCTATTATTTAACCCATAACTGGAAGGAAGAGACGGATTAATACCTTTCCCGAGGGTATTTGCGCGTAAGTGAATGCAAGGGATTCAACTGGAATTCGAACTCGGCTCCGCGGTTTCTCGTTCCGAGCCGATATCCACTGTACCACAACGCAACATCCGTCTGACTAAGAACACATCTTCTTTATTAGGATTGCGCAGGCCATAGTATACATTGTTTAAAATAAAAACAGATGTCTATTTCAAATACAAATGTCCACGATAATAACATTTGAAATATTAAATATGTTGTATTAAAAATAGATCCATTAGTTCTTTAATTAAATAACTCAATTAAATAGATTCATTAATTCTTTATAAATTAATTCTTTATAAATTAATTCTTTATAAATGTATATAAGCACGTACGCGCAAATACACACACACACACACACACACACACACACACACACACACACACATTTAGAATTGTTCAACGTTTTAATACGCGTATGGATATCGATTTGGAACGACAAATCGAGAAGCCGAGTTCAAATTCTAGTTGAATTCCTTGCATTCACTTACGCACAAATATTCTTGTGAAAGGTATTAATCCGTCTCTTCCCTCCAATTATAGATTAAACAATAAAACAGATTGGGTTCTATAGCCTTGGCTGGCAACCAGTCTACTGCAGAAAACAATGGCAAACTACTGCGGGATAATCTTCTGCCAAGTCAGTCATGTCTCATTCGAAACATGATCGCTCAAAGCGTGTATCACGTATGGCACTTAACTGAATGACTGAATATAATAGTTGGAATCATGATTAAGGCTTCTACTGGTCATAAAGTGGGGGACTGGTGTTCTATTGTTTTGAAGTAATAAACTGCTCCTCCACTAATTACTACTTAATAATATAATACACTTCTTCCCCCTCTAGCTATGAGTCAAATAACAGAACAGATTAGGTTCTATAGCCTTGACTGGCAACCAGTCTACCGCAGAAAGCAATAGCAAGCTACTACGGGATAATCTTCTGCCCAGTCAGTCATATCTCTTTCGAGACATGATCGCCTAAAGAGTGTATCGCGTGTGGCACTTAACTGACTGGCACTCGTAATAATACTCACACATTTATTTTATAAGCGTTTCACCCCAAGCAAGGCAGGACCGTCACTGATGCGCAGTAGATTAGAGTAAAAGAACAAAAAATAAGGTACAGGAGATGTCGAAGAAAGGATAAGACGAGGATGGGAATCAAGGAGATAAAAGATGGCAATTGATGTTGCATTTAAACTTTTGGAGATTGTAGCTAGCAAATATGCAAATACACATACGTATAAACGCACAAGCATTTTCATAAACAACAAGCGTATATAAAATACTTCACAAAGTTTTTATTAATCATTTCGCCCCAAGCAAAGCTGTTATACTGCCACTGGTGAGCAGGGAACCTGATAAGAAAGAGGAACAAGAGTATAGGGGGTGTCAGGAAGTGAATAAGAGAAGGATGAGAATACTGTTGTGAGGTGGGGTGAGTAGACAGAGAAAAGAAAAGAACGTGAGAGAAAGGATGCGAATCAGTGAAATAAGAGATGACTACTGACCTTGCATTTGAGTTCTTGGAGATTGTAGCTATCGGGAAAGCTAGTATACGGAAGGGAATTCCACAGGCGGGAAGTGCGAGAAAAGAAGCTGAAGGGGTAGAAGTTGCGGTTACATTTGGTTGGTTTCACTGTAAAAGGGTGGGATATAGTTGCTAGTCTAGTAGATCGAGTAAATTTATACATAGGGGCACGAGTGAGCTAAGTTCATCAGAGCAGAAACCGTGAAAGTATTTGTGAAAAAGATACCGGGAAGCCATATTACGCCGGTGAGAGAGTGACTGCATCTAAGCTGCCAAGTTGGGGTCGATCAGATTTCAGATTTACTGCTGGATTTTGTTAAAGACCCCGAAGTGGATAGCAGGGCCACCCGACCAGATATGACAGCAGTATTCAATACTCAGGCGGATGGTATATTTATACATTTAAAACTAATTAGTTATTTGCTTTAAAATGCGTTACACATATCTGTAGAATAAGAATTAACCCAAATCACATATTGTCTTTTAGTAAAAAATTTAACTTGGTTTCAGAATTTTTTTTTTTTTTCATTTTTACTCGATCTCTGAAGAAGCTTTAATAAAATTGAAACATGTTAGATTCAGACAGGTCTCTTATTTTGTTCTTTACTTTATTATTTTATCTTGCCGGATTCTGATCTAGATATTCAACCCACACACACTCTCCCTCCCTCCCTCCCTCCCTCTCTCGCTCTATCTCTCTCTCTCACACACACACACATACACACACATAAATATATCTAGCTAAACTGATGAGCTGTGATACAGCGAAACAGGCTTCTATGTGGATGACTAATATATATATATATATATATATATATATATATATATTCAGCGCTTCATTGGTCTTGGTGGGAATAAGTCTTTTCATGTCATACTGACAGATCAGATATTTCCTTCGATTTTTAATATATGAGAGAAATATGATGTATAAAACAATATATCAAATTAATATTAAATGACATAATATTGTCAAAGTATAAATATAATTGATTTTTTTTATATTCATCCGCTTTTCTTATAGATATACTAGCAGTATAGCTCGGCGTTGCTCGGGTGTAATGAAAGCTTTAAATCTAATCCATGGTCCTGGAGCTCAGACTCTTTGGACGTTGGCACGAAAGGCTAAAATGCAATAGTTGTTGCCAGTTAAAGCAAAACCGTAGACTGAAAGAAAAATGAATGGATGTCAGTCAAATTTTGATTTCCTGGTATTGATATCAAATAGGTTCTTTTCGTCGTAAACTGAATTTTGAAGGCTAAATAAGTCCTCTGAGTAAATGGTATCATGGCTGAGACTAAGAACTACAATTATACCTACGTAGAGCCAAACCCAAAGCAAAAACTAAAATAAAAGGGCTGAAAAAATACAGACATACAGGCAGATAAACAGACACACACACAAACATCTTGCCTTTTATATATGTATATATTATCGATTTTCTGCACGATTGTAAGAACTGCAACCTTGAAACTTCTGAATATCGTTTCTTATGTCTTTGTCTATGAGTGTATCAAATTTTATTAAAATCGGACCACTCCTTCTATAATCCAATTTTTTCGATTATCGATTTTTGATATTTATCGGGGTATCTCGACACAAAACCTAGCTAAGAACACTCGCAGACGTTTATAGTTCAGCCGTTTTGGAGTCTATAGGTAACAGACACACACACACACATACACACACACACACAGACAAAGTTCCATTTTAAAATAAGTTTAGATTTCAACAAAATATTTATTTTAATGAAGTATTTTTCAAAAACGAAATGCGTTACAAGGAGTTTTTTTCCTATTTTGTCATTCAGTTACTTTAATTAATCTGATATAGGGTGTTTATAGAGTATACTTCTCCCATATATATATATATATATATGGATATAGATATATATACATATCCGCATACGTGCGTGTATGTATTAATATATATATTTTTTAATATCCTATCTTCTACCACGTAGTTCCCGTTTTTTGCGTGAAAATTTACTCCAACACATACAATTATCCATTTCCAGAATCTAACACTAATAAAAAGTAATTGTTAATAAAATATTAACATCCAATCATATATATGTATATATATATATATCGTATTGCAATTTGTTTAAAATAAACCCGTGGCGTTATCTTTAAATTTTGTGACTTGGGGGAAAAATAAACTTGTTACAAATTTTATTATTTCTTCAATAATTGAACAAAGTAAATTTATTTTAGGAATAACTATATTGAGGACGAAGAACATAATTATATTATATACTCAACTTTGCTATGTTGAGGCTACAGATTTAGGGCACTCAGTATTGGATCGTACTCAGAAGTGAAAATCAAACTAGTGTACTGACCATTAGCCGATGCTGGGTCGTCTTTAATTAAGTAAACTTCATAGAACTCATCACACAGTTGTAAGAGTTAATAAGGCTTGCTGATCATTAAACCGAACCAATGAACCTAGTTTGTAATGGATAAATTGTCACCGTTTTATATTCTTTATATCGCACATGCGACCAGTATAGTTGGATCAGTTGGGCACCGTTTTTGAGTAAAAGAGCACTATGATGAAATTTGGGAACGGTATGCTGTACTCAATTCGGCAGCCTACATTAAGTGCCTGAATTGGGTAGTGCTACCCAGGGTCAAGAGGGTGGCTACCGGAACCCCTATGTCTGGGAATAAGACTCTGCGACATGCCACACAAACCGGTGCTGTAACCGGTGCTGGTTGATGTTCATACCAGTGTTTGTTTATATATTTTCCATAGTGTTTGCACATTGTCCAGTGTAAATGTTGCCCCACTCTATCGTGACGATTTTTATATTCATTTGGGGCAAGTAAAGAACATCCTGAAATTGGATGGTCTATTGTTTCTCGGTATTTATCACAGAACCTGCATTTTGGATCCACGTTAATATGTATAATATTTGCCTAAAAGTTCCTAGTGAAAAGACTAAATGAATGCAAGGAATTTAACTGGAATTCGACCTCGGCTCTTCGATTCGTCGTTCCGAGTCGATATCCACTGCACCACATCGGACACTACATCAGATATCAATTAAATATCAGAAAAGACTGGCAATTCTTACCTTGAGATGGCAATTAGCATGGAATAAGGAAAACTCAGAATTGAAAAAAAAGTCTGAAGAGATGGACTCCATCAAGCTATATTGTACTGGACACGTCATTACTGTTATGGTTTTAAAGCAGTTGGTACCATAATGACTTTAATGGGCGACGGAACTAGTGATGTGAGAGCTTGACTAAAAAGAAAAAAACTTCTACATGGTGACAGATGTTCTGCTATGTTTTATAATTTAATCTGTTCTCTAAGATCCCTACATTGTTTTCCGTCGGGGTTGTCTAAATTGAATTCTTTCTCGTCATTTATCTTTCTTTGTTCATTAGTCGAAATCGTTTTTTTTCTTTTGTTCACTTATGCTTTTTTAGATTTTTCTTGTGAACATCAATGTAAAGAGTGTTTTCTTTCTGGTTTGAAATGCAGATTACTTCTTGCATTCAGATTTAAATCAAATTTGTCTTGAAGGACCCTAAAGCACAATTCACTTTTCCATACCTCTTTGAAGAAGACTACAGCCTGAACTTGTGGATATGCTTTCTTGTTTGTTTGTTTTATTTTTGTTTTGTTTTTTGTTTTTTTTTCGGTGTTCCATACCCCTTCCTAATTTCGCAAAAAGGTTTGCTGACGGCAGTTCGGGAGTTATTTACTTTGGGTGCTGTCGCACTAATATTGTTGTTCAATCTACAATAAGCCATCACTTTCTTATTTTCTTCTTCGGAGAGGATGATTCTGGAATTTATATATATACATATATATCAGTATGCAGTGCGAGTATAGAAGGATCCAAAGGATAATCCTGTACATACAGTGGTAGGATAACTCTCTAAGAGAGCTCTAAATATATATGTATATAAATACATATAGAGAAAATATAAGAAAAATCAAGGCAGACATGTAATTTCATAGTAACTCGGAAGTGTGGGCTTATTTCATGCCAACCATCATCAGTATAATAAAGATTTACCATGAAATAACGTGTCCGCCTTCATTTTTTCATATATATATATATATATCACCGTATCAAAAACCCACTAATAAAAATCCCTCCACACTCAATTATATTAGTGAATGCCCCCACTATTACAAAATAGCCATTATAAAAACTCTATTATATCGTGCAAAAGTCAATTCATCTACAAATCAGATCTTTTACAGTGAACTAAAAAACATAAAACAGACACTCATCAATAATAATTTTCCCAACGACATAGTTGATGAACAAATACGTTATTTTCTTAAAAAGCTTAACATGGAAAAAACAACACGATACTAACCCAACCAATCCTAAACATATCACTCTCTTATACCGTAGCCAGATGCACTCCAACTACCAACTAGATGAAAACATCCTAAAAAAACTCATAAATACTAATATTTCTCCGACAGACTCTAACAAAAGAATTAAGTTTATTATATATTACACTAAATCCGCTACATCTAATTCATTCGTCCGCAACGACTCTTCCCCCACCGTTAGTGATTTGCAAAAAACCAATGTAGTATATAAATTCATATGTCCATTTAGAGAATGTATCTCTTACAACCTCAATAATATCTACATTGGCCACACCACAAATTCGCTCTCACGGCGTCTGACGTTGCACTTAAATAAAAATTCAAATATATTCCGTCATTTAGAACAACACGGTTATCAACGCACACTTCTGAGAAAAACGCTTGTTGGTAACACGTACATACTTAAACAAGAAAATAATAAGCAGAAACTAAAAATCCTCGAAGCAATCTACATTAAACAATTTAAACCTGGTTTGAATACAATCAGTTTTGATATTTCCAATAACGTACTCAAATGTCTGTAATCAGACCAGGGACCACAACACCACTATTTTGTCACTGTCTTCGGCCATCCGCCACGGTAGGGATGGACTTATATTTTCAATTCATTTCTCTTTATTGTTAATAACTTAAATGTTCTATGTTTACTGTGTGTTATTATTTACTCTTTGATAATGGCTTATGTGAGCCGAAAGCTTAGACCCGATAAAAAAAATCAATAATTACTGTGATTTTTTGTTGTCTTTCAACGACATCACCATCAAGTATATCAGACGGTATGAACGGATCCTACACAAAATTAATAGACAAAACTTGTCTATATTATTCAATGAAACCTGCATTAATGAAAAAATGCTGCCAAAATACATATATATATATATATATATATATATATATATATATATATATACTACCGGCCATAATTACTAGGCCTCTCCAGCGTTTTAAAAACATGTGTTTCATATTTTTTAGTATTTATTGACAAGTGAATAATTGTAAATGAAAATAGAATGGTTCTTTTGTTAATTCTGCACGATAATATGTGGATCAAATGAATTTATAAGTGTTTGATAATTACCTTTATTGCAGTTTCATCAACGAAAGAATGAAGAAAATTTAAGGTGATTCGGACGAGTTCATCTTTGCTTCCTTAGCGTGTAAAATCTTGCAAAGTGATAATAACAAAAGAATCATTCTATTTTCATTTAGAATTATCAACCTGGGGATAAATACTAAAAATAGTATGAAATACCTCATTTTCAAACTGGGGTGGCCTAATAATTATGGCCGGGAGTGTATATATATATATATATATATATATATATATATATACACTCGTTTCTGATGAAGGACCGATATATATATATATATATATATATATATATATATATATAATAATAATAATAATAAAATCGACTCTGTACGTATCGAAATCTTAAAATCTTACACAAGTAATTTTTAAGGACCACGAATAACCGGCAGAATCTAACTCCGTTATTGTCCGCCGCTATAAAGCTTTGGACAATGAGGGGGAAAAAAAAGAAAACTGCGGAGCACCGACAATACATACAGTACTTCACAGCAAAGAAAAAAAACCCTCAAACGGAACGAACCACAAAGAAAGAAAAGTGCTCGATACAAAACTAACCAAAAAGGATTAACCAAAAGGCAGTGACGTAGAGCAAAAACACACGAGAAAAAATCGCAAGATCGCCAAGACCTACCGCGGTTTCGCACAACGGCTGACGAGCCGTTGTGCGAAACCGCGGTAGGTCTTGGCGATCTTGCGATTTTTTCTCGTATATATATATATATATATATATATATATATATATATATATATATATATATATATATATAGATATATATATATACTCGTTTCTGATGAAGGACTGATATATATACTGTTTCTGATGAGGGACCGAGGGCGGTCTGAAATATAAAATACAATAATAAAAATAAACAAATACTGTCCCAAAAAAGTACATTTTTAAATTCAAAACTTTTTATTAATATTCTTTCCTATATATATATATATATATATATATATATATAGGTATAGGAATTATACATACGGGCATATACTCAAAGATGTCCATATGTATAATACTCACACATACACACTTCAGCTATTGGAGGCCATATTAAAAACAAAGCAACCCACACTCAATAAATTTATATTACAAAACATTATATTGCATCTAGATATATTGTTTTGTTGTTAATATTTTGATCTCTGACAAGGTGTGACGTCATAGAACCTCATCACAAATTCATGACGAGCGTCTGCTATTCCGTGACAGTTATCGCATAGCAACTTTTTTTGTTAACATAGCATAATATCATCTTTGATGGTGAATATCTTCGTGTTAATGTCAATACAACCACTCTGATGGTGGCTCATCTGTGTCGAAAGCTTAGATTAAGGACCAGCATAATAACAAAAAATATCCAAATATTGGAAGCTTTTATCTTTTTTTTTTTTTTTCACTAGAAACTAAAACTAAAATACAATGTTTAGAACGGCTCATGATTAGATATAATAGATATTCATTGTTTGTTATATTTAACTTCTTCTTCTTCTATGTGCCCTGTCCCTTCAGGACGTAGGCGATCATGGATCTCCACGTCTCCCTATCCCTTGTGGCTCTTAGCATGTTTGCTCCTGTTGCTCCTGGCAACCCCCGTTCCGTCATCCACCTGATCAGACTCTGCAGATATGTTATCCGCTGCCTTCCTCTGTCTCTCCTTCCTTCTATCTGACCAGTCAGTATCAGGTTCTCCAGGCTCTCCTTCCTCATTGCATGTCCCAGGAACTTTAGTTGTCTCTTCCTGATGCTCAGCATCAATTTCCTTTTTGTTGCCATTCTTTCTAACACTTCGTCGTTGCTTGTATGCTCAGTCCACGATATCCGTAGCATCCTTCTGTAGAACCACATTTCGGCCGCTTCCAGTTTTTTCCTCATTTTCGATGATATTGTCCAGCATTCACAGCCGTACTGAAGAACTGACATCACGTAGCAGTCTAGCACTCTTTTCTTCGTTTCTATTGAGATCTTCCTGTGTGTTAGTATTTTGCTCATCTTCTGGAACGCGTTCTTTGCCATGCCAATTCGCCTTCGGATCTCCGTGTCGCACTTTCCATCTCCTGTTAGAACACTTATTCTTAAATAATTATCTGTTGCGTCAATACACTATATATATATATATATATATATATATATATATATATATATATATATATATATATATTATGGACTCTCCCTTTCCTTAAGGGTATTTGTGCGTAAGTGAATGCAAGGAATTCAACTAGAATTCGAACTCTGCATCCCGATTCCTCATTCCGAGTCGATATCCACTGCACCAAAAAGAAGGATATTTAAAAATATATATTAGAAATTTTCTTTGCTTTTCTTTGTATGAAATCCAACCTACGCCGTATGAAATCAACCTTCATCACATGCAGATATTCAGCAAGGTTATATGCGAATCCCTAATATCTCATTTGCTGCCTTGCGCCAGACAATATATTTAAAGAGTACTTTTGCATAGAGCTAGAGCTCGTATGCCATAACATGACACTTGAATTAAAGGTATTAATCCTTCTCGCCCCTCCAGTTATGGGTTAAATAATAAGACAGATTGGGTTCTTTAGCCTTGGCTAGCAAACAGTCTAAGCAGAAAGAAATGGCAACCTACTACGGGATAATCTTCTGCCCGGTTAGTCATGTCTCTTTCGAGACATGATCGCCCAAAGCGTGTATCACGTATGGCACTTAAGTGACTGACTACTATATGATTGTACAAATAAATACAACACGAGTTTGTTTCTAATTCGATATAAGTCACTTGTATGAAACTCACAGATCTTGTCTTGAAATGGTCACGTGGTTTCATCTGTCATTTAGCAGACGATACTTCATGAACGTGAACAAGTTCGATTTTTCAAGCTCTTTGCCCTCAAAAAGCATCGGCTTTCGACGTAATCTTCTCGATATCCCTCGATGTTTCTGATTTGACAATCCAGTTTCATGTATTACTGAGCTTTTCACTGTCTCTTCTTCCCTGTGGATTCTAGACATAAGATCTTCCTGTTTATGTTTCTGAAAGATCTCCGAAGACAGTGAAAGATCCATAGCCGCTTCCTCCTCAGAATCCATGACAATTGCTCTTTTTGTTTGTTCCTTACCAACTATTCTTCATTAGTTGATTAACATAAAAACCATTATGGAATGCCATATTTTTTTTTTTAGAAAAGCAATGTATGATTGTCACTCCGAAACTAATGTTTGCTGTTTCATGACGAGGCTCCATACAACGATAGAGGCTGATGTTGGTATTATATCTGATGATAAACTTTCCCGCTAAAAACATATATGCTATTTTTGCCTTGCTACAGAAAGTAGGTGTGAGACAGTCTGGTGAAATGTAGTCTGACATGAAAAGATTTACAAAGCAGAAGTGTGTGATTGACTTCCTCCACGTAAAAAAGAATTTCAGTAATTGATATTTTTCTAATTTTTGCTGAATGTTTACGGAGACCAATAAAGAACTTTGAGCAAGGCTAAGCGATGCTCCAATAGCAGAGAGAGTGATATGTGCAATAAGCCTCGTTAGAAATGCTTTCAATTTACGAAATAAATAGATAATTGAAAATGGAAAGCAAGAGACCAGGAGAGAAATCCATACGTGAGTAGTGCCAAAGAAGGAACTGTTAGCATAGAACTTACGGTTACATTTAGCAAATTCAACTGAAACAATAATGCCCGGTCAGGACTGATAACATTGCAGATTTTTCTGAATTAGCAGATCAAATGTGACTGTGTAAAAATTATTTTATTTTTATTTAAGTGGAGATGGTATTTTTGTGCTCCTAATTTTGGGAAGAGGGCCCCATCAAAGACGTTTCAATCACACTTTCTATAGATATCTGATGATAACTATTAACTAACTGAAGCGTTACATCTCTAAACGTCTCTCTCCTTTAGGGGCATTAGGCGATGGTTTGGGCAAAATCTGTATTTTATTAATTCAATAATTTTACTGTCTGAAACACTGCCCATGATATTATCAATTTAAATTTTTTAGAAGAAAATCGAGATTGATCCAAATATATCATAATTTTATTTGCCTAATCAGTTTGAGTTTGAGTTTTGTTTAACGGCATATCAACACCTATGTGAGTCATTTAATGCCAAAAAGGTTGGGTTTTAAGATATTTTTTTTAATGTTCGGTTATAGTGAGAAGATTGATCTAGTCAGATTTTTATGAAAAATTTATTATTATTTTTTACTATTTTAGAAAACTGAAAATGTCTTCTAGTTTTGTATTCAAAAATTTTTTGCTGGTAAAAATGGCAATAATTCTTTTTTTCTTCAAAAATGTTTATGTTAATTTTTTTTCCTTCAAAATGTATAGTTGGTAATATTTTTCCTTCAAAAATGTATATTTTTTCTATAAACGTCTATTTTTATGCATATAGGCTTACGGCCATATCACGTTGAATACACCGATTCTATTTCGATCACCGAAGTTAAGCAACGTTGAGCCTGGTCAGTACTTAGATGGGTGACCGCTTGGAAATGCCAGGTGCTGTGACGGATGTGACGTTGTGATGCAGTGGATATCGGCTCGGAAAGAGAAATCGGTGAGCCGAGTTCGAATTCCAGTTGAATACCCTACATTCACTTAAGCACTGCTACCCTTGGGAAAAGTATTAATCCGTCCCTTCCCTCCAGTTATGGGTTAAATGACAGGGTAGGACTTAAGGACCCTAGCCTTAAAACAAATCCCAGTGAATCTTGATACTCGAAAAGAAAAAGTATTACTAGACACAAAACTTATATAAAAAACAATAAATTGTTAAAAGAAAAAGGTATTAGCAGCAATAAATAAATAAAGATTTAGTTGGCAATAAATGACCCGCCGAGGTTGATATGCCATAAAAACAAACCAACCAACCAAAACATTTTATGTATATATTTTTATAAAAGTTTAATTTTAGACTTTCATTGTGTTTTGATCTTAGTTTAGAGAAAAACGATTTGCCCATAGTTGAGACCCTGATGGGTGCTACCACCCAGGGTTAGGTTGGTCCTAAAAACTACAGCAATTAAGAGGTGGTTCCATGCTCCTCACAACCTCCCAATGAGAAGCCTTGCTGTCGCATGCAGTTTATTTTCATATACAAAACCATGCGGAATCAAGATTCAAACAGTGCAACGCGTACAGCAACACTATTTTCCTGTCGGAACGAAAAACAGTTTATCACATACGCATAATCTGTAATTATCACGACATTTTCTATACAGAGTTTTTTTTTTCTATATTCAGTTTGTAACACTTTTAAAAATATAAAAATAAACAACAAACAAAAGACTTGATCGATTTATAAATGGTAACGTAATTTCTGAGCCTCTCTGTACAATGCACACGCACACAGACACGCACGCGCACACACACTCACACACAGAGAAACAAACAAACAAAATCCCATATGCAACCAAGAATTGATGATCTTCTTCATTCTATGAGGAGTTTGTTTCCATCTTAATGATTTTTAGTGAGGTATCCTAACTAGATACATTATTCGAGAATCAGAAATAAAGGCTTGGCTTCAGGCGAAAATTGAACTATCACCCGACGACCCAAGAGTTCATTTTGATGCACAAATATTTCAGTCACAGGCGCAAAATATGCAGACATAACAGGTTGAAAAGAAACACACACACACGCACACACACACACACGCATATATATATATATATATATATATATATAGTGTATCGAGGCAGCAAATAATTTTCTAAACATATACTGTTAAATATAAGAGACAATGAATGTCTATTATGTTTAATCATGAGCCGTTCTAAACATCGTATTTTGGCTTTAATTTCAGTTGAAAATAATGACAAAAATTCTCCAACAACATGGTGGATGTTATTGTGTTACCGTCTTAATAACCTCTCTGAAGATGGCTCATGTGAGGCGAAATCTTAGAACCAAATTAATAAAAAATTATCCAAATGTTGGAGAATTTTTGTCTTTATTTTCAATTGAAATTAAAGCCAAAATACGACGTTTAGAACGGCTCATGATTAAACATAACCGACATTCATTTTCTCTTATATTTAACAGTATATATATATATATATATATATATGAAGATTAACTAAATTTGGTTATAAACAACCGACAACAATTTCAAATGATTTGTTTGAACATTATTTTTGATCGATACTCGTATTTAAGTAGATATTCTGTTTATAATCAAACAGTATTATATATTTATTTCTACCGGCCTGATTATTTACGATAAAGTTTTATTACGAAAGTGTGTGTCCTTCGTCAGTATTCGAACCTGCGACCCCAATCCAGATAGGAGAAGTCACCATGTGATCTGATACGAATGACGATTAGTCTAAACGAAGTCAAATCAAGCCTATAAAACACCATTTTCTAATTCATCGTAATAACCATATCTGCTCAGAAATGTATCGTAATGTCAAAAAATGTAAACATGTTACGGAAATTAACGAAATTTCCGTAACATGTTGATATATATATATATATATATATATATATATATATATATATATATGTTTTTCTTTAATCTGAAGTGGAAGAGTAGGAAGGTAAATTCCAAGAACCTGATCCTAATCAATATTAAATATTTTTAATATTAAAAAGTGATAACTTTGATCCAAAAAGAAAAGCAGGTAGGTAAATCCCAAAATTCCAATCCCAATTAATATTAATTACATTAATATTAAAACTGATCAAGGTGGAGGGCTCAATGCAATTTATATTCAAATTACAGAGCCAATTATAGAATAAAACAAATTCCGATGTTCAAATTCGCTGAATGGCCATTTCTACGAGAAATCTTCCTAAAAAAATGTTTATCTATAATATTTATCCCATTTATTTAAACCAAAAACCGCTATTATTTATTTTTCAACACGATTGATAACAATTTCCCTTCTTTCTATGGAAATAGATTTTTTCTTTTCTTAGCTTATTTCCATGTCAACCACTCCTTTCCCCCTTTTTACTTCCCCTTCCTTTTTCTTTTTATTCTTCTCCCTACTATTTCGTTAGATGTGCGTTGTGCGTTGGATATCTGCTCGGAATGAGAAATCGGGGAGCCCAGTTCGAATTCCAGCTGAATTCATTGCATTCACTTACGCGCAAATACCCTTAGGAAAGGTGTTAATCCGTCTATTCCTTCCAGTTATAGGTTAAATAACAGGACAGATTGGGTTCTAGAGCCTTGGTCGGCAACCAGTCTACCGCAGAAAGCAATGGCAACCTACTGCGGGATAACCTTCTGCCCAGCCAGTCATGTCTCGAAAGAGACATGATCGCCCAAGCGTGTATCACATATGGCACTCAACTGACTGACTATTTCTTTCGACCAGACAAAGTTAAATTTCAACTTTTAACTCTCGACTCAGTTAAGGAGTACGGGTTTTCAAAAAATCTTTAAAAAAAATAAAAATAAAAATAGACATAGATATCTGCCTGCTTTCTTATTAATCCAACCCCTTTAATTTTCAGAGATGAGAAATTTCTTTTAAACTTCTGCCGGTAAAATATATTTGTTCATTTTGTCATTTGGCTTTTTGAAATAAAATTCGTTGCTGATGACACGAGAAATTTCTCGTAGAAATGGCCATTCAACAAATTTGAACATCAGAATTTGTTTTATTATATATCTATATATATATATATATACGAGTGGCCATATATATATATATATATATATATATATATATATATATATACAAGTGAGAGTATGCGCGTGTGTGTTTCGGATACTGGATATGCTTCTCCAAGTCATCTAACCATTTCAAAACGTTACTAAATAAAGACATCAACACCATTAGAAATTCCAATGACATCTTGATTAAATCTGATAAATCTAGAAACATATAAAACCAGATCTATCCACTATCTTAAACTTCTACAAATAAAGTTACCTGCACTTAAAAATTAGAGGGATACAACATAGTTTCGGAAATCGACTGTGATTCGGCCAATTTTGCTGATAACGTAGGAGAAATCCCAAGTAAAGTTGCTTACCTTTTACTTAAAGAAACACTACAAACCTAAATTAATAATAAACTGCACACTAGGTTAATTAATCCTGGTAAATGTGATTTAGGCTTAATCTCTGGGTAAATTATTAAAAGAATACTTGAGAAACTACGGTTCATTCTTCGCCCTAATATCTGGAAGGATTCTTTCGTTACCATTAATTGTTTTACCAGTATTAAGAAAAAACTGAAACTAATTTTCTTAAATTTGACATTGTAGATTTTTATTCTTTTAATCTCTAAAAACTTCCTGGATTACTGTATTAACTTTACTAAATACCATGTAAAGATCACTGATAGAAAAATTAAGATTATTCTAGCAGCTAGAAAGTTGATTCTTACTTTTGACCATTCCACTTGGACCAAATTTTCCTATGGTGAATTCGATGTCCATGTGGGGGCATATGATTCAGTCGTAGTTGCTGACCTAGTAGGTACACGCTTTAAGTAAAATTTTAGACAGCAAACAAATTGGTTTATACCGTAATAACGTACTTATGTTCATCTTTAATAGCAGTGAACATTTGACTACTATAATCTAATGATAGGATGCACGTTGTAGTGCAGTGGATATCGGCTCAGAACGAGAAATCGGCGAGTCGAGTTCAAATTCAAGTTGAATTCATTGCATTCACCTGCGCGCAAATACCCTTGGGAAAGGTATTAATCCGTCTCTTCCTTCCAGTTATGGGTTAAATAACAGGACAGACTGGGTTCTATAACCTTGGCTGGCAACCAATCTACCGCAGAAACAATGGCAACCTACTGCGGAATAATCTTCTGCCCAGTCAATCATGTCTCTTTCGAGACATGATCGCCCAAGCATGTTTCACGTATGGCACTTAACTGACTGAATATATGATAAAATTATTGAAGCCTTTCTATTACTAGGATTTAAAATTGAAGTTTCTTCAAACCTAAAAATTGTCAATTATTTGGACATTCCCCTTAATCTAAATGACACTTCCTACAAACCTTATCTTAAAGAAAATGATAATCTAAGCTATATTAATGTTAATTTTAACCAACTTAATACCATTATAAAACAAATACATAACACTGTTAGGACTAGAATTTACATGAGCCATCATCAAAGTGGTTACAGGGACGTTAAAATAAAAACATTCACCATCCAAGATGATATTATCTTCTGTAGACATAAAATGTTTGATGGTGGATGTCTTTATGTTAACGTTCTTGTAACCGCCCTGAAGATGACTCATGTGAGCCGAAAGCTTAGAACCAGCGTAATAAAATATATTCAAATGTTGGACAATATTTTTCTTTATTTTCACCTGAAATTAAAGCCAAAATACGATGTTTAGAACGGCTCATGATTAAATATAAGAAATATTCATTGTCTGTTATATTTAACAATATATATATATATATATATATATATATATATTAATTCAGATACTTCAATCCAAGGGAAAAAAGCAGGAAGGTAAATTCCAAAAACCCGATCCTAATTAATATTATAAATTTTATTTTAATATTAAAAAATGATACAGGAAGAGAGCTCCATGTAATAAAATATTACAGGGCAAATATATTTTAATATATATATATATATATATATATATATAAAGTTCAAAGAACACTTAAAAATTCTGATAAAAAAATAAAGTAAAATTTTATATAAATCACATTATTCAAAACATCTGATTATTGAAAATGCTTTGTATATACGTTTGCAAGTTTGGTGACACAGTGGTTACGAGATCAATCCCTGGATGAGGCAATGTATACTTATAACTAGTGGTAACAGACGGGCAATACCTGAGCAATACTAAATAAAAAGAGGAACTAGGCGAGATATCCCTAGATATGAGCTGTGGAATATAAACAGTTTAACTCCGTATATTAAGTAAAGTGTTCAGTTCAGAATTCCCTGTAGGTTAACCAGATTGATATACACCTGAGTAAGGTACAACGGCCGAAACGTTATGATAACAACAAAGATAAGGATAATAATTCGAACATAATTAGTGCAAAATAACTAGACGACTTATTTTAACTCCTGGTTTACCTTTTTTTTTAAATTTCTTTTATATTTGAACGAAATATAATTTACAGTGTTGGTAGTTTTCATGTTTCCAATGTGTTTCGTTTCCAAACTAGTGGAGGCAAGAGTGTCTGGAAGAAGGTCATGAAATATCCACGTGTACAATTATTTTCACTGTCTCGTAAAAACAGTCGGCAGCTGCAAAACAACGTCATCGATGTGTATGAATATTAAAGCAAGACGATATATGCGTCTACCTTCTCAGTCGAAACTGAATATCTCTTTACGCCTCGAACAGTGTGTCTAGTCGCGAAAATACATAAATCATTTTTGTAGTATGTCTGGTACATGGCTACACGTTAATGACAAAACGCTGAAAATCAAATTCGCAAATGATTAGCTTCAAATGTGGGGCGCGTATTGAGGATTATAAGCATATCTTCTTCTTCTTCTATGTGCCCTGTCCCTTCAGGACGTAGGCGATCATGGTTCTCCACGTCTCCTTATCCTTTGTGGCTCTTAGTATGTTTGCTCCTGTTACTCCTGGCAACCCCCGTTCCGTCATCCACCTGATCAGGCCCTGCAAATATGTTATCCGCTGCCTTCCTCTGTCTCTTTTTCCTTCTATCTGTCCAGTCAGTATCAGGTTCTCCAGACTCTCCTTCCTCATTGCGTGTCTCAGGAAACTTCAGTTGTCTCTTCCTGATGCTCAGTATTAATTTCCTTCTTGTTGCCATTCATTCCAACACCTCGTCGTTGCTTGCATGCTCAGTCCACGATATCAGCAGAATCCTTCTGTAGAACCACATTTCCGCTGTTTCAAGTTTTGTCCTCATTTTCGATGATATTGTCCAGCATTCACTGCCGTATTGAAGAACTGACATCACATAGCAGTCCAGCACTCTTTCTTTGTTTCTAGTAAAATTTTCCTGTGTGTTAGTACTTTGCTCAGCTTCTGGAACGCGTCCTTTGCCATGCCAATTCGCCTTCGGATCTCTGTGTCGCACTTTCCATCTCCTGTTAGAATAATTCCTAGGTATTTATTGTTGAAAATAAAATTATGACGATTTACTTCAAAAAGTCCGTTGAGAACAGTATTAAATACAGTTTTCGTCTTCTCTCTTTTCTATTTGTATTTTCTACAGATTACGTCAGAGAACATTCATACATATTATCGACATGAAAAACAAAAACACACACCTAGTAAAAACTTTCAAAACGTTACTAATATCAGCTCATTTCCACAGAAAAAAAAACTTTCTCAGAAACAGCATCGAGACAAAAAGTTATTCTCCAATGTTTACAAAGTCTCATCAAGCCCACACACCATACTTCCCTTATGCCAACGAATTCTTGAAAGAATATATATATATATATAGTTGATTTGTTTAAGCATTATTTTTAATCGATACAGGGGAAGACTTCAATTGATCTGATGCGTCTTAACCACTCGACCAAGAATGATTTCACAATTTGATTGTGAAATTTAGTTATATTATAGCAAAAAATGTATTAATTATAGTTTAGGGTATATATAAGACGATAATACCAGATGGAAATTACCTCCTTGCGTTGGTTTAACAGTTTTAATTTAGGTAATTTAATAATTTGAATTTTTCTTATAGACACAGAAAGCGTAGCTCATGGAAAGATTTACAAGTTCTATTTTCTTTTAATGTTTTTCATTTTAAGATAGGGGTTTTATTGATGGGAAGTGAAGTGCTATTAAGGTACGCCTTATTATTAAAAGATAAAATGTGCTGATGTCAACAATTTTTACATGGATTCTTGGTGCTTACAGTGTTAAATTTTTTAACTCTTAGATTTTCTATGCTACAAATAGTGCATTAGTATATTATAAAATCAGTTGCATATAACTTTTATATAACAAGCTATGGCCCGCCTTCCTCTACCGAGCGCCCATAGCTTCGAGGTAGATTGCCGTCTGATGTCAATTCGGTTGGGTTTCAATCCTGGTTAGAAGCAATCGGATGTCTAACCGTACTGATGAGCTGTGATACAGCGAAACAGATTTGTCTGCGGAAGACTATATATATATATATATTGTAAGAAAGTTATGGAACACGTAGGATTTAAACCTACTGTTTATGAATTTACTTTTATAAAGAGTGCTCGATACAACGTAGAGCTTTATATTGTAATGGTTGTTTCAATGGTTTATAAATGCATAGTATCACTACACAAAAATTTTCGCGTTTCGGAGCTATGTTTGCTCCTCATCTGGTGATAAGTTGAAATGAAAAATAAATGGTGAAAACGATTTATTTTTGGTAATATGATATGTAAGTGAATGTGGGATGGGAGTTTAGTATGATTTAGCCGGCATTTTATAGCCATAGTGATATAGCGTTGGGTGAGGAGATGGGTGCGGAGTAGCTTAGTTTTGGACAGGTCACTTTAGTTTTGTCTGGGTAATTCTTATATTCGGATGTAAGGTTTTTTAAGAAAGGGTAGACACTTTTTATTTAACTACTATCTATGAGTGGATGGAATAAAGTTGCTATTTATGTTGTGTGAGTTTATTTTCTTTTATTTATACGATGTTCGTTTTTTTTTTTAAATATATAGTGGTATTATCAATATTGTTATATTTAATATATTTCATCGAATGTCCTATTATGTCTACATATACGAAGTCTACGTGAACAATTTCTATTTAATGTCATATCATGTGATCCTGATCAATTCAATTTCGTAAATGGATATACTACGTGTTTAACAAGAAGTCTCTCGTTATATCTCTCTGACTATATTTCCATAGGTCTCCATGTGTATTTAAATAAATACACATGGAGACCTACCAAACTCTATCCGTAACATAATCGTCGATATTACAAATATTATAGCATATATAATCAAGCTAATCTCCCTGATGGCAAAACCCTGCGCCTCCTCCAGTTACCTCTCACAACAGACCTCAAGTTGAATGACTATATAGAATTCATAGCTAAATCTGCTGCTAAGAAAATCAGCTCTCTGTGTAGGACCAGGAAGTTTTTCCCGTCTGAAACAATCCTGCATATATATAAATCAACCATCCACCCGTGCATTGAATACTGCTGCCATAACTGGTCGGCTGCTCCTGTTAACCACCAAGGTGTCCTTGACAAAATCCAACGGAGAATCTATAATGTAATCGCTGCCGACTTGGCAGCTCAGATACAGTCACTTTTTCACCGGCGCAATGTGGCTTCCCTGTGTCTCTTCTACAAATACTTTCACGGCTTCTGCTCCAATGAACTTAGCTCATTGAAGCCCCATATATATGAATTTACTCGAGCCACAAGATTAGCAATTAGGTCCCACAACTTTTACTGTGAAACCAATAAATTGTAAACGCAAATTCTAGTCCAACAACTTCTTTTCTCGCACTTCCCGCATGTGGAATTCCCTTCCGTTTACTTTCTTCCCCGACAGCTACAATCTCCAAGAATTTAAATGTAAAGTCAATACTCATCTCCTATCTCACTAACCTGCATACTCTCTTTCTCTCATGCTCCTTTGTCTGTCCACTCCACTCTCATCAGTATTCTCATTTTTCTCTTACCCACTTCCTGACACCCCCTATAACCTGTCAATATTTCTTATAACTTTCCTCCTATGTAACCCCTGCAAAACAGTGGCAGTAAAATGCCTTGCTTGAAGCGATATGATTATCACAAATATATATATATATATATATATATATATATATATATATATATATATATAATGCAAACCTGTTAACTAAGTTTAAATGCAGTCACTTTCTCACCGGCGCAATGTGGCTTCCCTGTGTCTCTTCTACAAATACTTTCACGGCTTCTGCTCCGATGAACTTAGCTCACTGGTGCCCCCTATATATGAATTTACTCGAGCCACAAGATTAGCAACTAGGTTCCACCCTTTTACTGTAAAAGCAATAAAATGTAAACGGAAATTCTAGTCCAACAGCTTCTTTTCTCGCACTTCCCGCATGTGGAATTCCCTTCTGTTTACTTACTTCCCCGACAGCTACAATCTCCAAGAATTTAAATGTAAAGCCAACATTTTTAATTATCTGCAACTTCGCAATGCAAAATGATCGGTTAGTATTCCTGGTTCTAAAATGCTTAAGTTAGACGTGGAAGGCCAATTCGTTGTTGCCAATTTAACTATAAGACGCTATAGACGGCGCACTGGCGGAGTCAAAGAGAGGGTAAATTAAATCTAGAGAAAGTTTCCTACTACTCAGCTTTGGATTCGTCTTCGTTCGTTGATTTTTAATTTATAGATGCTAAATACCTACCAAGCATTTTCATGTATCATTTTAGTAACTTCAGCCACAGAAATTTCAATAATTGAGAAATTTCTTCGATCCGTCGAAGACTTTTGTGGTAAACAGATATGTCGGAGTAAATTTCACTAATAAAATATTCATAGTGAAATTGTTTCATCTAAACAAAACAAAAAAGAAAAACAAATGAACAAAAGTTTTATTATTACGAGACAAGAGAACAAAGACAACAGTAGTAAAATGCTAGATGTTTACAGCTGCTCAGTCATCGAGAATTCCGTGACCGAAATGGTGAAAGCGACATCCACGAAGGGATTTCAAAATGCTAAATATGTGTTTATGTCTCTTTATTTCCGTTTTCCCAGCCGAAAAGTTTATTGATCCCCAAATTTATGATACCTGATTGATTTGTATTTTACAGTTTATCAATCTTTAAGTACTATGGTAAAAATAAATAAATAAACTGTGTAGTAAAACGAGAAATAAATAATCATAGCACTCAGACTACATGAATTTAGGCTTGCTACTAGATTGGCAAGTAGGTTCCACCGTTTCACTCTTGAACTAGCCACTTTTACTCTAAGAGTTTATTTTCTCGCACTTCTCACCTGTGGAAGACTAAACTATCGCCCGGTTCACACTCCACCCACATCTATTGAACAGGTGAAGAGGCTCATCACTTCTTTCCTGTTTAGGACGCGGTTTTCGGTTTTCTCTTTTCTAATCTTCTCACTTTGTTTTTTTTTTTCAATTGGAGTAGATAGACTAAAGTATCGCCCGGTTCACACTCCACCCACATCTATTGAACAGGTGAAGAGGCTCATCCCTTGTTTCTTGTTTAGGATGCGGTTTTCGGTTTTCTCTTTTCTAATCTTCTCACTTTGTTTTTGCTTTTTTTTTCAATTGGAGTAGATAGACTAAACAATCGCCCGGTTCACACTCCACCCACATCTATTGAACAGGTGAAGAGGCTCATCACTTCTTTCCTGTTTAGGACGCGGTTTTCGGTTTTCTCTTTTCTAATCTTCTCACTTTGTTTTTTTTTTCAATTGGAGTAGATAGACTAAGCAATCGCCCGGTTCACACTCCACGCACATCTATTGAACAGGTGAAGAGGCTTATCCCTTGTTTCCTGTTTAGGACGCGGTTTCCGGTTTTCTCTTTTCTAATCTTCTCACTTTGTTTTTTTGTTTTTTTTTCAATTGGAGTAGATACACTAAACTATCGCTCGGTTCACACTCCACCCACCTCTATTGAACAGGTGAAGAGGCTCATCACTTCTTTCCTGTTTAGGATGCGGTTTCCGGTTTTCTCTTTTCCAATCTCTTTACTCTCACGTAGCACCCTGCACATCAGTGGCGTTATCGCCTTGCTCGGGGTGATATGATTAAAAAAAAAGTCCCTTCATATTTCTTGCTTCCCTACCAATTACAATTTTTAAAGATTTACATGCAACGTCAATCGCTATAGTGTATCTTCTTGAAACCTGTTTTGTTTTGTCCTTTTCTCTATTCTTCCTATTTTACATCTTTTCGTTTCTCTTTCTATTCCATTCAC
>JBBBDQ010002343.1:542500-560000 GCA_037127315.1 Ascarosepion bandense
TCAGTCTACGGTTTTGCTTTAACTGGAAACGACTATTGCTTTTTAGTCTTTCGTGCCAATGTCCAAAGAGTCTGAGGTCCAGGACCATGGATTAGTTTTAAAGCTTTCATTACACCCGATCAACGCCGGGCTATACTGCTAGTATTTATATATATTATGGGTGTAAAAATTCAGGTATGAATAAAAAAAATATATTTGGTAAAAGACAATATGACAAAAAGAAATCTTTTGTTTACCATCGCGTTTTGTCCTCCGGTGGACTTTATCGAGTCAAATGTTAGGATTTAACATAGTTACATCATAAACAACAGGTGAACTCTTGTCATTCTTTACTTCTCTGTTTGACCTCTGAGTATAAAGTTCATTACCCTCATGTTTTTTCTTTTTCTTTTTTTTTTTCTTTTTTCCAGTCCCAGACTTTATATTTTTGCCAAATTCTATTCTCTGAATAAGACATTGCTTTCATTGATTTTAGATCTCCACCTCAATGGTTTCTATTCAACGCTCAGTAAGGGTCATTATATTTTCTAAAGTATCTAAATGGCCAGCTTGCTAAACATTGTATAATAATGAGATTCTGCTCTTTAGGAGCTGGGGAATTTTCCAATATTCCTTGGGCCATGGAAGACCATCTTCTTGTTCACCTACCATTTCACACTTTTATCTTCATTTTTGTCGTCTCTCTCGTTTTATTATCATCATCATCATCTTCTTCTTCTTCTTCTTCTGCTCCTCTTCTGCTCCTCCTCCTTCTCACCATCATCTTTTTTCTTCTTCTTCTCCTCCTCTTCTTCATCTTCTTCTTCTTCTCCTTCTCATCTTCTTCTTCTCCTCATCTTCTTCTCCTCTTCTTCTTCTTCTTCTTTTCATCATCATCATCTTCTCCTCCTCCTCTTCATCTTCTTCTCTTCCTCTTCTTCTTATCCTCGTCATCCTCTTCTTCTTCTTCTTCTTCTCCTCCTCCTCTTTATCATTTTCTGCTTCTTCTCCTCCTCCTCTTCATGTTCTTCTTCTCCTCTTCTTCTTCCTCTCTTTTTCTTTTTCTTCTCCTTCTCTTCTTCCTTTTCTTGTTGTTGTTGTTGTTGTTGTTGTTCTTCTTCTTCTTCTTCTTCTTCTTCTTCTTCTTCTTCTTCTTCTTCTAATGCGTTTTCCTACCTTATTGAGCCAATCATATTCACCTAGAGCTTTTCCTACCTTATTCAGCCAATCATATTAATCTAAAGCTTTTCATCTTATCAATAATGATATTATTCTGTACTTCAAAAGGCCAATGTCTTGTATTCATTTCGCTATTCGACCGCAAAGGGATAAACAGGGCATTAAGTTCATCCGATTAATCAGTCCGTTAATGGCATCAACCTATTATCATTCTCTGTAATAAGAATCTGTTTAAATGACTCCAGTATGCAATAATTTCACAAATGTTTAGAAAACTTAGTCTGTTGCAGGGCCTTAATCACTTTATTTCAATCAAACTCAAAACGCCAAATAATGTCACCTTACCCTAGTGTGGTGCAAGGCTACGGATGTAATAGATATCGAACTGACAATAGCAGAGAAGTGATGCAAAATAAACTGATTAATCTTTGCACCACGACAGAGCAGTACTCAGTTTAAATTAGTGTGGCATAGATTCAAGTATTAAAAAGGTCGAAGTTCTGTCGAAATTAACCCAATGGCGATGCAATTTTTACTAACAAAATTATCTGCAAGTCACGTTCATCTATGGTAGACGCCCAGTATTTTACTTAGTTTGGTGATAGGCTACATAATCATGAGCCACGTTAAAGCTAAGAACCAATTACGGCTCGTATATACTTTTAGTGAAGGCTCTGATTGGCTATTTAGAGAAAGGCAAAGAGGATACGCGAGAAGACCATTAGTGTTTCTGATTGGTTGCTTCTAGTATACGAAGATAATTTTGTTTTTCTGGCACAAAAAAGGCTAAAAGAATTTAATTATTTTAGGTACCTCCACCTATTTTCGATGTCTAAATTTAAATTTAAATTTTAAAAATAAATAAGTTATCTTCAAGCTTTAAAATTAGCTTTAATTGAAAGCCAAGAGATTAAATTTAATAATTCTAGTAAGCAAAACATACTGGTGTATTTTTAACTGAAATTATATTGATTGAAATCTACCTCCACCTATTTTCGATGTCTAAATTTAAATTTAAATTTTAAAAATAAACAAGTTATCTTCAAGCTTTAAAATTAGCTTTAATTGAAAGCCAAGAGATTAAATTTAATAATTCTAGTAAGCAAAACATACTGGTGTATTTTTAACTGAAATTATATTGATTGAAATCTAAAATTTTAAAATTTTACCAATTTTTTTAAAAATATACCGCCATTTTTGATTGATTGACCCATTACGTAAACAGTAGCCAAATTTCCATTTTTAAAAATCTTGCAAAAATAAAATATACCGCGCTGGCACGTTATTTAAGTCAAATTTTAATATTAAAATAATTACTTACTGCCAAAAATTAATAATAAAAAAAAATTAATTACGGTAGCCCTGTTTTTATGTATCATGGAGGTGATGACAGATGACTGCTACCAGATGTTGACAATGGTGCTAAAATTCCCTTTTCTTTTTTTTTTTTTGGTTTTTAACTAAATATTAAAATGTTCAAAGGGATTAAAAAAATTATAAAATAATGAAAAATTACTTTGATCTTTCCTCTTCATAATATTATAAACATTTTGATAGAAAAAGTTCGTTTTATTAAGTTTTGAATCTTTTTAAATCATACTATGCTGGATTTTTTGTTATGTAATGGTGGTACCTAATTTATTTTGATATACTTGTTCAAAAACAGAAAGAGAAATGGGTTATGAACAAATCACCCAGCGGGATTCCATCTTATTATTTCACGCATTTCCTAACTGTTTGGCCCAATGAAAGAGATCCAACCCTTTCAATTACCGCCCAATCTAAATGCGAACTATATTTTTCGTAACATGCATTTTTCGTTTGATGATACATTTATTTTTCAGTTATATCTGTATTCCAAAGACGCCGTCGCTAATTCGTAGTTCGCTTCAGTGAATCCCCAAACGATCATCCCAACAATGAATGTATTTTTTTAACTGAGTTAGTAGCAAAAACCACCGCTAGGAAGGTTGGGTCACTGTGTGGCCCCAGGAGTTTTTTACCACCTGAATCCATCTTGCACATATACAAATCAACCATCTGTCCGTACATCGAATACTGCTGTCATATATGGTCAGGCGCCCCCGCTGTTCATCTCAGTGTTCTTGATAGGCTCCAAAGAGTATCAGTAATGTGATAGGTACCGACTTGGCTACTCGACTCTAGCCGCTTTCTCACCGACGGGATGTGGCTCCTCTCTGTGTGTTCAAGAAATATTTTCATGGCTTCTGCTCCGACGAACATAAGTCATTGGTGCCGCTGCCACAGGAGTTTCCTCGTGCAACCAGACTGGCAACAAGGTCCCACCCTTTTACAGTTAGATCAACCAAATGCAGCCGACAATTCTACTTCATCAGCTTCTTTTCTCGCACTTCCCGCCTGTGGAACTCCCTTCCATATACTTGCTTTCCTGACGGCTACAACCTCCAGGAATTTAAATGCAATGTCAATACCCATCTCTTAACCACTCGAATCTAGTTCTTTCTACATCACCCTGTATATCTTTTCCTTTCTCTCTACCTTTGCAACTGCCATCACACCTGTATTTCCATCTTTCTCTTGCCCTTTCTCTGACACCCTCTTTAACTGGTTCGTCTTTCTCTTTACTCTCCTCCTATCTACTCTTTTACTCTTATGGAGCCCCATGCGCATCAGTAGCGTTACCGCGCCTTACTTGGGGTGAAACTATTAAAAAAACTTATTCGTCACATTCAGTTTCATATTCACCAGATACATCTTATTATTTCACGCATTTCCTAACAATTGCCCACTCAAAGAAAGACAGAAATTTTGTGAACCTGAAACATTCTCATCAGGGTATGAAAAATTGTAGATTTTAGATACTGGTTGTAAACCTGAACGAATAGTATTAATTTTAAATGGACAGCATGTGTGGAAGAGAGGAAAATAAGAATTGCGCACAAAAATAAGTGTCCAGGTAAGTAACTTTAAAATTAATACTATTCGTTCAGATTTAAAACCAGTATCTAAAATCTACAATTCTTCATACCCTGACAAGAATGTTTCAGGTTCACAAAATTTCTGTGTCTTTCTTTGACTGGGCAATTGTTTGTTCACTTAGCACCTCGTCTACCCAATTTAAGTAGGGATGGTACTAATTCTTACACTCCATGTTTTCTTTAAAGAAACTGCCGTGCTGTTGCCAGAAGAGCATTACTAATAAAAATATTTTTTTTTATTTTGGCCCAATGAAAGAGATCCTGCCCTTTCAGTTACTAAATTAAATGCAAACTATATTTTTTGCAACATGCATGTTTCGTTTGATGATACATTTATTTTTCAGTTATATTTGTATTTCAAAGAAGCCGTCTCGAAGTCGTTTTTTGATTCAGCGAATCCCCAAAACGATCGCCCCAACAAGAATGTATTTTTTAAGTAAATTCAGTTTCGTATTCACTAGATGCATTCTTCTTTTGTCGTTACAGAAAAAAACTGTGGCACGTTCCACTGCACGCCTGGCCAGCAATGCGTTGAAATGAACCCGAAACAATACGAATGTGTCTGTCGTATCGCCTGTAAGAAGCACAATCGTCCGGTGTGTGGTAGCGATGGTGTAACTTACAATAATCATTGCGAACTTCACAGGACAGCATGTGTGGAAGAGAGGAAAATACGAATTGCGCACAAAAACAAGTGTCCAGGTAAGTAACTTTAAAATTAATACTATTCGTTCAGATTTAAAACCAGTATCTAAAATCTACAATTCTTCATACCCTGACAAGAGTGTTTCAGGTTCACAAAATTTCTGTGTCTTTCTTTGACTGGGCAATTGCTTTGTTCACTTAGCACCTCGTCTACCCAATTTAAGTAGGGATGGTACTAATTCTTATACACCATGTTTTTTTTAATGGAACTGCCGTGCTGTTGATAGAAGAGCATTACTAATAAAAATATTTTTTTATTTTTGACAGAAAGAAAAAACTAACAGAGAAATGTATTTTAATCTTCCAAACTTCTGAAAGAAACAAGAAAAAACAGAAAAATAGCAGTCAGAAGCATTAAATAGCATTAGAAGCATTAAAATTTTGTAAATTTTAATGCTTCTAAAACGAAGCTACTCTCAATTAACCATCATCGACAATCTCACCTACCTCCCATTAGTATGGACCAGGCTTGCCTCCCAGAGAGTAAAACACTACGCCTCCTTGGTCTCACACTTTCAGCGGACCTCAAATGGAATGACTATATCGAATCCATTGCTAAATCCGCTGCTATGAAAGTCGGTTCTCTGTGTAGGGCCCGGAAGTTTTTTCCGTCAAAATCTATCCTGCACATATATAACTCTACCATCCGCCCGTGCATTGAATACTGCTGCCATATCTGGTCGGGTACCCCTGCTATTCTCCTCGGGCTTCTCGATAAGGTTCAGAGGAGGGTCTGTAATGTGATAGATACCGACTTGGCAGACCGCCTGCAGACTCTCTCCTACCGGCGCGACATGGCTTCCCTGTGTCTCTTCTATAAATACTTTCACGGCTTCTGCTCCGATGAACTTAGATCTCTAGTACCCCCTAAATACGAATTTGAACGAGATACTAGATTAGCAACTAGATCCCACCCTTTTACAGTGAAACCGATAAAATGCAGCCGTAACTTCTACTCCAACAGTTTCTTTCCTCGCACTTCCCGACTGTGGAATTCTCTTCCAAATGATTGCTTCCCCGACGGCTACAATCTCCAGGAGTTTAAATGTAAGGTCAATAGACACCTCCTAACACACTAACCTGATCCCATTCTATCAAACACTCTTCCCATCTGCCCAACCCTCATCCTCGCTATCCTTACTCATCTGTTACCTTCCTCCTGACATTCCCTATGTCTAACCACTCCTTCTCTTTACTTTCCCCTATGTAGCCCCATGCGCAATAGTGGCAGTAGAATGCCTTGCTTGGGGTGAGATGATTAAAAAAAAAAGTCAGATCTAGAAGATGCATTGAGAGATTGTCAAAATTAACCTTTAGACGTATGACTTTTTCTTCAGGCGACATGGATTCTTTCATCATTGAAAAGAAAAGAATTATCACAAAATTTTATAATCCAGGTGGTATTTTGCATGTGTGAAATTATTGCGATCTTCGGTAGAATAATGAATAATAACTATATATTTCCTTTCAGAGAAACCATTTGAGGAATTGTTTCCAAAACAGCGTTTAATAGATTCGCAATTAACATAACGGTATTATGGAGTTTGACTGGATAGAAGTACGATGTCTGCATAGCCGCCCGTATATATCAACTTTGAAAATAAGACACTGAGTATATTCCAAAAGATTTTGTGTATGATGGAAAAACTTGGGTGGCTGTAATTCATCAAATACTGTATTTCATATTTTTATCTTTGGTTTTAGTTTTCAGGTGTTTGTAGAATTCGGTAGTCGTTAAAAATGAAATTCCTCATATATACATATATATCTAAATCTAAACTTATTTATAAATGGAACTTTGTCTGTGTGTGTCTGTGTGTGTGTGCCTGTGTGTGTCCCCGTTACCTATAGACACTGAAACAGCTGAACCGATTTTCTTCAAAATTTACACAGTTGTACTATAAGCGTCTGCGAGTGTTCTTAGCTAGGTATTGTGTCGAGGTACCTCCGATAGATATCGAAAATCGATAATCGAAAAAATCGGTTATAGAAGGAGTGGTCCGATTTTAATCAAATTTGATACACTCATAGACAAAGACATAAGAAACGATATTCAGAAGTTTTAAGGTTTTACAATAGTGCAGAAAATCGATAATATATATATATATATAAAAGGCAAGATGTTTGTGTGTGTGTCTGTTTATCTGCCTGTATGTCTGTATTTTTTTCTGCCCTTTTATTTTAGTTTTGCTTCAGGTTTGGCTCTAAGTAGGTATAATTGTAGTTCTTAGTCTCAGCCATGATACCATTTACTCAGAGGACTTATTTAGCCTTCAAACTTCAGTTTACGACGAAAAAGCTTATTTGATATCGATACCAGGAAATCAAAATTTGACTTACATCCATTCATTTTTCTTTCAGTCTACGGTTTCGCTTTAACTGGAAACAACTATTGGTTTTTAGTCTTTTGTGCCAACGTCCAAAGAGTCTGAGCTCCAGGACCATGGATTAGGTTTAAAGCTTTCATTACACCCGAGCCGAGCAACGCCGGGCTAAACTACTAGTATATATATATATAGTGGAACCTCTACTTATGGAAGGCTATACATACGACATTTCAGTCAGTCATGAATAAAAATAAACGTGCTTATCCAAGTGTATATCAGTCTGCACTTGGTGGAAATGAGGTTACCTTCTATCTCAAATGTACCCAGCTTTTTTGACATTCTGAAGTCACTCCGAATACAATACTTTCTTAGGTTGAATGATTCGTTTGTTTTTTTTTGTTTTGATTTTTTTACGGTTTATCAACATTTTGTAGCTTATTTAAAGCCAAAAATAGTGCTGGAATGCAAGAGATAATCGTTTAGTTTTAAAAGTTTTGCTAATTAACCCCTGAAAGAAAAGATGGAGTTCCTTTTTCCAGGAACATTTGCGCTTAAGTAAATAGAATGAGCATAACCGAAATTAGAACTGTTTTGCAAAGGGGTTACATAAGGGTAAAATTATGAGAAAGAGTGACAGGCTATAGGGTGGTGTCAGGAAGTGGGTAAGAGAAGGATGACTGTGGTCATAAAGAGAAGGATCAGTTTATATATTGATTGTAATGTAGAATTGATCCCCCACTTTATATCCACATTATAATAGCATAGAAATTTTTTTATAATCATATCGACCCATAGGAGGAAAGTTATGAGAAAAAGTGACAGGTTATCAGGGGTGTCAGGAAGTGGGTAAGAGAAGGATGAGAATACCGATGACAGTGGAGTGGACGGAGAAAGGAGCATGAGGGAGAGGATGCAAGTTAGTGAAATAGGAGATGACTTTTTTTATAATCATATCGCCCCAAGCAAGGCATTCTACTGCCACTGTTTTGCAGGGGGTTACATAGAAGGAAAATTATGAGAAACAGAGACATGTTATAGGGGGTGTCAGGAAGTGGTAAGAGAAGGATGAGAACACCGATGAGACTGGAGTTGACAGAGAAGAGAGTATGAGAGTGAAAATTCAGGTTAGTGAGAGAGGAGATGACTATTGAATTTACATTTAAATTCTTGGAGATTGTAGCTGTCGGGGAAACAAGTAAATGGAACGGGATTCCACAGGGGGAAATGCGAAAAATGAAGCTGATGGAGTAGAATTTGCGTTTACATTTTATTGGTTTCACAGTTAATGGGTGGGACCTAGTTGCCAATCTTGGGGCTCGAGTAAATTCATATATAGGGCGTACCAGTGAGCTAAGTTCATCGGAGCAGAAGCCTTGAAAGTATTTGTAGAAGAGACACAGAGAAGTCACATTGCGCCGGTGAGAATGTGACTGTATCCGAACTGCCAAGTCAGGATCTATCACATTACAGATTCTCCGTTGAATTTTGTCAAGGACACCAAGGTGGATAGCAGAAGCACCCGGCCAGATATGACAGCACTATTCTATGCATGGACGGATGGTAGATTTGTATATGTGCAAGATGGTTTCAGACGGAAAAAACTTCCCGGCCCTACACTACACGAATTTAGCTGTGGATTCTATATAGTCATTCCACTTGAGGTTTGTTGTGAGAGTTAACCCGAGTAGGCGCAGTGTTTTGTCTTCAAGGAGACTAGCCTAATCCGTGCTAATGAGGGGTAGGATCAATTGTCTGTGGTAGTTAATAGATAGCAGCTTCGTTTTGGAAGCATTAAAATTCACGAGTCATTTTTTACGAGTCATTTTTTACCCCAGTCTGCCACGGATTGGAGGACGTTTTCAAGGTTTGCTTTTTCAGCCTCGGCTAATTTTTGATCGATGCGAGAGTAAACCGTAGTGTCAACGACGTGGCTCTCCGATTAACAATTCCGAGCCACTATCCATTACACTAACCATACAGTCAAGTTTACTGCATCTGGTGTTCTTAAGCGGCCGCCCATATCGGTACTGACCAGACTCGGCGATAATGAGAATGTGAGAAACTCGTGTGCCAGTTGTTTATATTACTTCCAACCATCCGTTAATATAATGTGTCTAGATATAGTAAATTCTGCCGGATACGTTTACTGTTTGTGTCAAATTACACACTCATATGCTCTGAGGTCCGAGTCTACATCTGGTGGCTGTTAGGGTACCATGATAGTTCCAAACTTCTAGCTCTTTGTTATTCAGAGGTGACACTGAATACAGTGTTAACTGGTACCTCTTAATGTTAACACTACGCCTATTGGATTCTTCTTCTTCTTCTTCTTCTTCTTCTTCTTCTTCTTCTTCTTCTTCTTCTTCTATGTGCCCTGTCCCTTCAGGACGTAGGCGATCATGGCTCTCCACGTCTCCCTATCCCTTGTGGCTCTTAGTATGTTTGCTCCTGTTGCTCCTGGCAACCCCCGTTCCGTCATCCACCTGATCAGACCCTGCAAATATGTTATCCGCTGCCTTCCTCTGTCTCTCCTTCCTTCTATCTGTCCAGTCAGTATCAGGTTCTCCAGGCTCTCCTTCCTCATTGCATGTCCCAGGAACTTCAGTTGTCTCTTCCTGATGCTCAGCATCAATTTCCTTTTTGTTGCCATTCTTTCTAACACCTCGGCGTTGCTTGTATGCTCAGTCCACGATATCCGTAGCATCCTTCTGTAGAACTACATTTCGGCCGCTTCCGGTTTTGTCCTCATTTTCGATTATATTGTCCAGATTCACTGCATATTAATATCTTTTAAATCAAAAATGGACATTAAATTTGATTCAAACATTTTGTATTTCTTGGCGGAAATCAGATACTATACAAATTGCTATTATGTTCACACTGATATCACTAGTCCACTTCAATTTTCCCTTTATCGTAAAAACTGTTGTTTATGAATCCCACGAAACTAAAGTGTTTATTCTCTGTGAGCCATCTTGTTAACATTAATTGATTAATTCACAATAGAGGGTATTGTGAAAATGTCTGATGTCTGAGTTGTCCTAAAAATAAAATGCTTAGTATGAAGGAAATTTTTATTTTGATTAACGACAACTAGAATAATCACTTCTCCCCTCTCTAAGCTATGAATAAATATCAGGACAAAGTTACATGGCCTTGGTTGGCAACCGGTATAGGTGAAGGGAAAGTTTGAATTCAAAACCCTTATGTATTTCTGTCGAAGCACATACTGTGCACCTATGAAAAAGATCATTCGCACTGATTCGATAATCCCAACTACAGTCAACTCTTTAGAATGTAGAGCCCTTCTCTAATTATGATCAAACGTTTGTGAAATAGTTGAAAGTATAATAAAACGACAATTTTTACATCGCGGTCAAATGAAAATTTACCGCTCGCGAATGATAATTGCTAAAAAAATATGCCAAATTGAAAACAAATTCATTAAAAGTGGCTCATGGTAATATATTTTTTGTTTCTGCTAAACCGATTAAAAGTCAAAACTTGTCAAAAACGTTTTCTGATTGGCCACTACTTTTCCTTACGCGTGCACTAGACAAGAGTCCTTGCTAAAAAATGGAATGTTCAAAGTGAGCGTGTCACATAACCAACGCCAAATATAAATTCTGTGGCACGAAGCGAAGCCCTGAGTGAGAATTCCGAAAACAAAGAGTAGGCACCTTATTGTACGACCTTTTGCATCTCACTCAACGAAAATTGAAAAGATCTAAACTTATTTATAAATGGACCTTTGTCTGTATGTGTGTGTGTCTGTGTGTGTGTATCCGTTACTTATAGACTCCGAAACGGCTGAACCGATTTCCTTGAAAATTTACACAATTGTACTATAAGCGTCTACGAGTGTTCTTAGCTAGGTTTTGTGTCGAAGTACCCCCGATAAATATCGATAATCGAAAAAATCGGGCTATAGAAGGAGTGGTTCGATTTTAATCAAATTTGATACACTCATAGACAAAGACATAAGAAACGATATTCAGAAGTTTTTTAGGTTGCAGTTCTTACAATAGTGCAGAAAATATGTTAATATATATATATAAAAGGCAAGATACCGGGTTTGATCAAAATCAGTTTTTCAGCCCTTTTATTTTAGTTTTTTTTTTTTTTAATCATTTCACCCCGAGCAAGGCGGAAACGCCACTGATGTGCAGGGGGCTACATAAATGTAGAAAGATTAATTAGAAAAGAGTGAGGAGTACAAACTAGTTAGAAAGGAACAATAGAAAGCTGAGAAAGCAGGTGCGATGACAGATACATAGGTGGAGAGAAAGGGAAGGTTATACAGGGGTGGGGAGAGAGCTAGAGTCCTGTGGTTAGTAGATGAGTATTGACTTTGCATTTAAATTTCTGGAGGTTGTAGCCGTCAGGAAAGCAAGAATACGGGAGCGAGTTCCACAGGCGGGAAGTGCGAGAGAGGAAGCTGCAGGAGTAGAATTGTCGTCTGCGTTTGGCTAACCTGACTGTGAATGGGTGGGACCCAGTTGCCAGTCTGGTTGCACGAGTAAACACCTGTTGAGGAGGCATCAGTGACTTAAGCTCATCCGAGCAGAAGCCATGAAAGTATTTATAGAAGAGACAAAGGGAGGCCACATTTCGACGATGGGGAAGTGGCTGCAGTCGAGTCGCCAGATCAATACCTATCACATTACAGACTCTCCTTTGGAGCTTGTCAGCTTCGTGTTGGGCTCTACGTATGTATAATTTTAGTTCTTAGCCTCAGCCATGATGCCATTTACTCAGAAGACTTATTTAGCCTTCAACATTCAGTTTACGACAAAAGAAATTTATTTGATATCGATACCAGGAAATCAAAATTTGACTTATATCCATTCATTTTTCTTTCAGTCTACTGTTTCGCTTTAACTGGAAACAACTATTGTTTTTTAATCTTTCGTGCCAACGTCCAAAGAGTCTGAGCTCCAGGACCATGGATTAGTTTTAAAGCTTTCATTACACCCGAGCAACGCCAGGCTATACTGCTAGTAGTTTATAAGTTGATTAACAACAATACATTATCAAACTTCATTCTCAGTGAACAATATTATGAAAAATACACTGAAAAGGCATGCAGCAAAAGAATATTCAATTTATAAAAGACAAACAAGAAAACTTTCAACAAACACAAAATACAATCCAAGGTAAATAACTCTACATCCACTTTCTTCTCTATTTCTGATTGTTCAAATTCTTTTGACTCTTTTAAACAATCTTAGTAAATCAAACCATTTAAGAACATTTGATTAAACAGAAAATCTTGAATTTTGAGTTGTACTACTTCCATCCATTCTTCAGTATATTTATCCAAAATTCACTTGGACTCAGATCATCTAATTCTTTCAAAAATATTGTTGTAATACTTGTATTTATTTGTATATAAAACTTGTTATTGTTAATGAAGCGTTGTTGGTTACTCGATGTCGACCTTGTACCTTACATACAAAAATAAAATATGCTGTTGGAGTAATTGAACACAGCCAACAAAAATGCCTTCTGATATATCGAATTTATTTAACGAGCTCAACTCCACAGCAAGAGTAATCTACTTTATTCAAACCTACCTTACCTGGCCAGGCAATAGCAAAAGAAATTATCTTTCCTAGGGAATATTCTCATATTTAAGAAACAAAAGGGATGCTCCTAGTCCTTCCGATTCAAGAACTTAAAAAACCTGCAAGATCTTAAACTCGACTAAATTAAGTATAATTCTTACCTAAAATTCCGGTTTTACTAACTAACTAGCAGTATAGCCCGGCGTTGCTCGGGTGTAATGAAAGCATTAAAACTAATCCATGGTCCTGGAGCTCAGACTCTTTGGACGTTGGCACGAATGACTAAAAAGCAATAGTTGTTTCCAGTTAAAGCGAAACCGTAGACTGAAAGAAAAATGAATGGATGTAAGTCAAATTTTGATTTCCTGGTATCGATATCAAATAAGTATTTTTCGTCGTAAACTGAATTTTGAAGGCTAAATAAGTCCTCTGAGTAAATGGTATCATGGCTGAGACTAAGAACTACAATTATACCTACTTAGAGTCAAACCCGAAGCAAAATCTAAAATAAAAGGGCTGAAAAAATACAGACATACAGGCAGATAAACAGACACAAGGTTGCAATTCTTACAATAGTGCAGAAAATCGATAATATATATATATATATATATATTATCGATTTTCTGCACTATTGTAAGAATTGCAACCTTGAAACTTCTGAATATCGTTTCTTATGTCTTTGTCTATGAGTGTATCAAATTTGATTAAAATCTGACCACTCCTTCTATAACCCGATTTTTTCGATTATCGATATTTATCGGGGGTAACTCGACGCAAAACCTAGCTAAGAACAGTCGCAGACATTTATAGTACAACTGTGTCAATTTTCAAGAAAATCGATTCAGCCGTTTCGGAGTCTATTGGTAACGGACACACACACACACACACAGACAAAGTTCCATTTATAAATAAGTTTAGATTAACAAAATGTCAAGAGCTACAAAAGGAGAGAAAGATGTAAAGAACCATGATAGTCTACGTTCTGAAGGGACACGGCACAAAAGAAGAAGTGTGCGTTTTATTGCCTATGAGCATTGGATTGAAAGGTAGCCACCAAATTTCCTTTAATATGTTCACGTTTTACTTGAAATGCGAGCAAAGAGGATGACAGAGATTAAGTGTTCATTAACGGCACTTTTGTGTGCATTTTCAAAGGAAGGACAAAATGTGGCATTCTTGTACTATATCCCCCCACCCACCCCAAATAATAAGGCCAGTCTCGGCGAGTTGCTTCCAAATGCCTTGGCAATTTCCACCAATGAATGGGCTTGATTAAGCCACGTGACTTTCACTGTTGTTGGTTCGACAAAATGTCAGTGACAGCAATCAGTGTCGACAAATTACATGACATTCAGTTAATGGGTGGAGGGAAGAAAAACCTATTGAAGAAAGAAAGAAAGAAAGAAAGAAAGAAAGAAAGAAAACAAATACTTGATTAGAAAGAAAGAAAATATGAAAGTCCACAAGATAAACAAAAAAGAAAATAAGAGATTAAACGAAAAAAAACAAAGAAAAATGATTTCAGTAGAAAGAAAGAAAGAAAGAAAGAAAGAAAGAAAGAAAGAAAGAAAGAAAATGAATAGTAGGAATAGAGAAATGATAGATAGATAGATAGATAGATAGATAGATAGATAGATAGATAGATAGATAGATAGATAGATAATGAACAGATTAAGATAGATAGATAGATAATGAACAGACTAAGATAGATAGATAGATAATGAACAGACTAAGATAGATAGATAGATAATGAACAGACTAAGATAGATAGATAGATAGATAGATAGATAGATAGATAGATAGATAGATAACATCAAAAGATAGATAGATAGATAGATAGATAGATAGATAGATAGATAGATAGATAACATCAAAAGATAGATAGATAGATAACATCAAAAGATAGATAGATAGATAGATAGATAGATAGATAGATAACATCAAAAGATAGATAGATAGATAGATAGATAGATAGATAGATAGATAGATAGATAACATCAAAAGATAGATAGATAGATAACATCAAAAGATAGATAGATAGATAGATAGATAGATAGATAGATAACATCAAAAGGTAGATAGATAGATAGATAGATAGATAGATAGATAGATAGATAACATCAAAAGATAGATAGATAGATAGATAGATAGATAGATAGATAGATAGATAGATAGATAGATAGATAACATCAAAAGATAGATAGATAGATAACATCAAAAGATAGATAGATAGATAGATAGATAGATAGATAGATAGATAACATCAAAAGATAGATAGATAGATAGATAGATAGATAGATAGATAGATAGAATAAAAGATAGCATAGATAGATAGATAAAAGATAGAATAGATAGATAGATAGATAGATAGATAGATAGATAGATAGATAGAATACATCAGATAGATAGATAGATAAAAGATAGATAGATAGATAGATAGATAGATAGATAGATAGATAGATAGATAGATAGAAATAATCTGGGATCGAAAGAGAATTAGACTTGGAAGAATAAGGCGTTTACAATGGAGGCAAATGTGTAAATTTAAGCACATTTTTCAGCTTGAATATTCTCTTCTGTCTACGATAAGCTTCAATATGTAGATAAAATATGGAGATGCTCAGTAGCCTCGACATATTTGGGAAAGACATAAGAGTAACCAGGAACCTCTACTGGCTGCAAACCGCCTGCATACGGACAGGTAAAGAATTCAGCAGATATCCAAAGATAGAAAAGGGCGTAAGACAAGGATATGTCTTTTAACCGGATCTATTCAACTTTTCTGCGAGAAAATTCTGAGGACCCTAGATGTTATGCAAGGATTTTTCATCGAAAGCCACAATTTGAACAACATAAGGTATGCAGATGATACAGTGCTGATAGCAGACACGGAAAGGAAACTACAAGACCTCCTACAGAAGATAGTGTCAAAAAAGGACTACAAATAAACTGCAAGAAAACCAAATGCATGTCCATCAGCAAAAAGAGCAACCCAAAATTTCAAATACAGGTGGGGAATAATAAAGTCAAGCTGGCACAAAAATTTAGATACCTGGGTAGTGTTATAACAGAAGACGGAAAGTGCGACACAGAAATCCGAAGGTGAATTGGCATGTCGAAAGACGTATTCCAGAAACTGAGTAGAGTATTAAGAGACAGGAAATTTTTACTAGAAACAAAGAAAAGAGTACTAGATTGCTTTGTGATATCAGTTCTTCAATATGGCAGTGAATGCTGGACAATATCATCAAAGATGAAGGAAAAACTTGAAGCAACAGAAATATGGTTCTACAGAAGGATGCTGCGGATATCATGGGCCGAGCATGTGAGCAATGATGAGGTTTTGGAAATGATGAAAACGAAAAGGAAATTAATACTGAGTATCAAGAGGAGACAACGAAAGTTCCTCGGACATGCACTGAGGAAGGAGGGCTTAGAGAACCTCATACTGACAGGCCAGATAGAGAGAAAAAGAGACAGGGGAAAGCAGCGGATAACATATTTGAAGGGCCTGATCAGGTGGATGACGGAACGAGCGTTGCGTAGTGTCACAGGAGTAAGCGTGCTAAGAGCCACTAGGGATAGGGACTCGTGGAGGGCCAGATCGCCTACGTCCTGAAAGGACAAGGTACATAGCAGAAGAAGAATCGTTTAATGTCTATTGGTATATTCTTCTATGATCGGTTGACGATCATGGCTCTCCACAATTTCCGGTCCTTTGTAGCTCTTAATAACTTTTGACTTTTTGCTATATCTCCTAAACCTTGCTGCACCTTACATTTACACAAGCTCATTTTTCTTCTCTGTGCCTTGTCCCTTCAGGACGTTGACGATCATGGCTCTCCACAATATCCTGTCCTTTGTAAATTTAGTCCTTTTTATCCCTCCTAACCCTTTACCCGCTATTTATTTACACAAGATCTCTAAGTAAATTATTCGCTGTTGTCCTCTGTCCGTCTTGCCTTGTGAGTATCAAGTTTTCTAAGCTCTCTTTCCTCATTATGTGCATAAGAAAAGTCACTGGTATCTTCCTGATATAAGTAACTTTTTTGATACTATTTTGTCTCAAATTTTGTCAATCCTATGTTATCCTCAGTATCCTTCTGTAGAACATCACTTCTGTTGTTGCAAGTCTCTTCTTCACTGACATTCAGGAGTAGTGATATTAGGTAAAAGTTCAGTATTCATTCTTTTCCTGTTTCCTAATACTTTGCTTAGGTTTGGGAAGACCTCTTCCCTATCTTAATGCGCGTTCGGATCGCAGTAACGCAGTTTTTGTCTCCTCTAAAGACACTTGCCAAATATTTAAGTTGTAGTTGCTTGCTTTTGGTTTCTCCAGTTTGTGATTTGCATGTCAGGCTGGTCCATTTGCTTACAAACATGCATTCCGTTTTCTTGCAATTAATATTCAGCCCTTTCTTCTCACTTTCACTTCTTACCTTATACAAGAATTTTTGTAGTTTTCTTTCTGTGCCTGCTATCATTACTGTGATATTTCGTCTTTAATGTTGTCGCTGTTCAATATTGAATTCTAGTCGGACTTCTAATTCTCTCATAATTTCCTCACTTTATAGTTGAATTACCGAATGCATGGTCATCAGTAAAAAGGGCAGCCCAATATGCCAAATACAAGTTGGGGATACTAGAATCAAGCAGGTACAAAAGCTTAAATGCCTGGGAAGTGTTATAACAGAAGACGGAAAGTGCGACACAGAGATCCGAAGGCGAAGTAAGCATCGCAGAAGTTGAGTAAAGTATTAAGAAACAGGACAATTTTACTAGA
>JBBBDQ010002343.1:565000-772500 GCA_037127315.1 Ascarosepion bandense
TAGATTATGAACCAATTGAGACAGATAATGAAAAGTCATAGATAGATAGATAGATAGATAGATAGATAGATAGATAGATTATGAACCAATTGAGATAGATAATGAAAACTCATAGATAGATAGATAGATAGATAGATAGATAGATTATGAACCAATTGAGATAGATAATGAAAACTCATAGATAGATAGATAGATAGATAGATAGATAGATAGATTATGAACCAATTGAGATAGATAATGAAAACTCATAGATAGATAGATAGATAGATAGATAGATAGATAGATAGATAGATAGATAGATTATGAACCAATTGAGATAGATACGACAACTCATAGATAGATAGATAGATAGATAGATAGATAGATAGATAGATAGATAGATTATGAACCAACAGAGACAAATAATGAAAAGTCATAGATAGATAGATAGATAGATAGATAGATAGATAGAAAGAGAGATAGATAGATTATGAACTAATTGATAGATAATGAAAATCATAGATAGATAGATAGATAGATAGATAGATAGATAGATAGATAGATAGATTATGAACCAATTGAGACAGATAATGAAAAGTCATAGATAGATAGATAGATAGATAGATAGATAGATTATGAACCAATTAGATAGATAATGAAACCATAGATAGATAGATAGATAGATAGATAGATAGATAGATAGATAGATTATGAACCAATTGAGACAGATAATGAAAAGTCATAGATAGATAGATAGATAGATAGATAGATAGATAGATTATGAAATCAATTGAGATAGATAATGAAAACTTCATAGATAGATAGATAGATAGATAGATAGATAGATAGATAGATAGAACCAATTGAGATAGATAATGAAAACTTCATAGATAGATAGATAGATAGATAGATAGATAGATTATGAACCAATGGAGACAGATAAATAAAGTCATAGATAGATAGATAGATAGATAGATAGATAGATAGATAGATAGATAGATTATGAATCAATTGAGACAGAGGAAGGAAAGTCATAGATAGATAGATAGATAGATAGATAGATAGATAGATAGATAGATAGATTATGAATGAATTGAGACAGATAATGAAAAGGCATAGATAGATAGATAGATAGATAGATAGATAGATAGATAGATAGATAGATTAGAACCAATTGAGATAGATAATGAAAAGTCATAGATAGATAGATAGATAGATAGATAGATAGATAGATAGATTATGAACCAATTGAGACAGATAATGAAAAGTCATAGATAGATAGATAGATAGATAGATAGATAGATTATGAACCAATTGAGATAGATAATGAAAACTCATAGATAGATAGATAGATAGATAGATAGATAGATAGATAGATAGATAGATAGATTATGAACCAATTGAGATAGATAATGAAAATCATAGATAGATAGATAGATAGATAGATAGATTATGAACCAATTGAGATAGATAATGAAAACTCATAGATAGATAGGTAGATAGATAGATAGATAGATAGATAGATAGATAGATAGATTATGAACCAATTGAGATAGATAATGACAACTCATAGATAGATAGATAGATAGATAGATAGATAGATAGATAGATAGATAGATAGATAGATTAGAACCAATTGAGACAGATAATGAAAAGTCATAGATAGATAGATAGATAGATAGATAGATAGATAGATAAGACAGATAGATTAAGAACCAATTGAGACAGATAATGAAAAGTCATAGATAGATAGATAGATAGATAGATAGATAGATAGATAGATAGATGAACCAATTGAGACAGATAAATAAATAGATAGATAGATAGATAGATAGATAGATTATGAACCAATTGAGATAGATAATGAAAACTCATAGATAGATAGATAGATAGATAGATAGATAGATAGATAGATAGATAGATAGATAGATTATGAAATCAATTGAGACAGATAATGAAACAGGTAGATAGATAGATAGATAGATAGATAGATAGATAGATAGATAGATAGATAGATTAGTGAAAATCAATTGAGACAGATAATGAAAAGTCATAGATAGATAGATAGATAGATAGATAGATAGATAGATTATGAACCAATTGAGACAGATAATGAAAAGTCATAGATAGATAGATAGATAGATAGATAGATTATGAACCAATTGAGATAGATAATGAAAACTCATAGATAGATAGATAGATAGATAGATAGATAGATAGATAGATAGATGAACCAATTGAGATAGATAATGAAAACTCATAGATAGATAGATAGATAGATAGATAGATTGGTGAACCAATTGAGATAGATAAATGAAAACTCATAGATAGATAGGTAGATAGATAGATAGATAGATAGATAGATAGATAAGATAGATTATGAACCAATTGAGATAGATAATGAAAACTCATAGATAGATAGATAGATAGATAGATAGATAGATAGATAGATAGATAGATTATGAACCAATTGAGATAGATAATGAAAACTCATAGATAGATAGATAGATAGATAGATAGATTATGAACCAATTGAGATAGATAATGAAAACTCATAGATAGATAGGTAGATAGATAGATAGATAGATAGATAGATAGATAGATTATGAAGCACCAATTGAGATAGATAATGACAACTCATAGATAGATAGATAGATAGATAGATAGATAGATAGATAGATTGATAGATAGATAGATTATGAACCAATTGAGACAGATAATGAAAAGTCATAGATAGATAGATAGATAGATAGATAGATAGATAGACAGATAGATAGATAGATTAGAACCAATTGAGACAGATAATGAAAAGTCATAGATAGATAGATAGATAGATAGATAGATAGATAGATAGATAGATAGATAGATAGATAGATTATGAACCAATTGAGACAGATAATGAAAAATACATAGATAGATAGATAGATAGATTATGAACCAATTGAGATAGATAATGAAAACTCATAGATAGATAGATAGATAGATAGATAGATAGATAGATAGATAGATAGATAGATAGATTATGAACCAATTGAGACAGATAATGAAAAGTCATAGATAGATAGATAGATAGATAGATAGATAGATAGATAGATAGATTATGAACCAATTGAGACAGATAATGAAAAGTCATAGATAGATACATAGATAGATAGATAGATAGATAGATTAAGAACCAATTGAGACAGATAATGAAAAGTCATAGATAGATAGATAGATAGATAGATAGATAGATAGATTATGAACCAATTGAGATAGATAATGAAAACTCATAGATAGATAGGTAGATAGATAGATAGATAGATAGATAGATAGATAGATTATGAACCAATTGAGACAGATAATGACAACTCATAGATAGATAGATAGATAGATAGATAGATAGATAGATAGATTGATAGATAGATAGATTATGAACTAATTGAGACAGACAGAAAGTCATAGATAGATAGATAGATAGATAGATAGATAGATAGATAGATAGATAGATAGATTATGAACCAATTGAGACAGATAATGAAAAGTCATAGATAGATAGATAGATAGATAGATAGATAGATAGATAGATAGATAGATAGATAGATAGATTATGAACCAATTAGATAGATAATGAAAAGTCATAGATAGATAGATAGATAGATAGATTATGAACCAATTGAGATAGATAATGAAAACTCATAGATAGATAGATAGATAGATAGATAGATAGATAGATAGATAGATAGATAGATAGATTGAGAACCAATTGAGACAGATAATGAAAAGTCATAGATAGATAGATAGATAGATAGATAGATAGATAGATAGATTATGAACCAATTGAGACAGATAATGAAAAGTCATAGATAGATACATAGATAGATAGATAGATAGATAGATTATGAACCAATTGAGACAGATAATGAAAAGTCATAGATAGATAGATAGATAGATAGATAGATAGATAGATTAGAAATCAATTGAGATAGATAATGAAAACTCATAGATAGATAGATAGATAGATAGATAGATAGATAGATAGATAGATTATGAACCAATTGAGATAGATAATGAAAACTCATAGATAGATAGATAGATAGATAGATAGATAGATTATGAACCAATTGAGATAGATAATGAAAACTCATAGATAGATAGGTAGATAGATAGATAGATAGATAGTAGATTATGAACCACAATTGAGATAGATAATGACAATCAATAGATAGATAGATAGATAGATAGATAGATAGATAGATAGATAGATTATGAACCAATTGAGACAGATAATGAAAAGTCATAGATAGATAGATAGATAGATAGATAGATAGATAGATAGATAGACAGATAGATAGATAGATTATGAACCAATTGAGACAGATAATGAAAAGTCGTAGATAGATAGATAGATAGATAGATAGATAGATAGATAGATAGATAGATAGATAGATAGATAGATTATGAACCAATTGAGACAGATAATGAAAAGTCATAGATAGATAGATAGATAGATAGATAGATAGATAGATAGATAGATTATGAACCAATTGAGATAGATAATGAAAATCATAGATAGATAGATAGATAGATAGATAGATAGATAGATAGATAGATAGATAGATTATGAACCAATTGAGATAGATAATGAAAACTCATAGATAGATAGATAGATAGATAGATCATGAATCAATTGAGATAGATAATGAAAACTCATAGATAGATAGATAGATAGATAGATAGATAGATAGATAGATAGATAGATAGATAGAACCAATTGAGACAGATAATGAAAAGTCATAGATAGATAGATAGATAGATAGATAGATAGATCGATAGATAGATAGATAGATAGATAGATAGATAGATTATGAAATCAATTGAGACAGATAATGAAAAGTCATAGATAGATAGATAGATAGATAGATAGATAGATAGATAGATTATGAAATCAATTGAGACAGATAATGAAAAGTCATAGATAGATAGATAGATAGATAGATAGATAGATAGATAGATTATGAACCAATTGATAGATAATGAAAACTCATAGATAGATAGATAGATAGATAGATAGATAGATAGATAGATAGATAGATAGATTATGAACCAATTGAGATAGAGAACAGAAACTCATAGATAGATAGATAGATAGATAGATAGATAGATAGATAGATTATGAACCAATTGAGACAGATAATGAAAAGTCAAGTAGATAGATAGATAGATAGATAGATAGATAGATAGATAGATAGATAGATAGATAGATAGATTATGAACCAATTGAGACAGATAATGAAAAGTCATAGATAGATAGATAGATAGATAGATAGATAGATAGATAGATAGATAGATAGATTATGAACCAATTGAGATAGATAATGAAAAGTCATAGATAGATAGATAGATAGATAGATAGATAGATAGATAGATAGATAGATAGATAGATGAAATCAATTGAGACAGATAATGAAAAGTCAGATAGATAGATAGATAGATAGATAGATAGATAGATAGATAGATAGATAGATAGATAGATTATGAACCAATTGGAGACAGATAATGAAAAAGTCACAGATAGATAGATAGCTACAGAAAGAGATCACTCACTCATCACACTGTCTGCAATGCCCTGATTACCTGTATTGATATAAGTGAAATTCGTCAATCGATTATTTGAATGCATTTCTGCTTCATCTTGTGATAGCGTTTTGCCGTGATGAAGCCAGGATATATTCGTGTCTACAGCATTAGAAACCCTCCCCGCCACCTGTCGACCTTTAATAGTTCTCGTTTTGTCTCGGCTCACTTAATTAGCTGTGGAACGCTAAGGGATTTTGATATTATTTCTCTGTCAACAGCTTTCCACGTTCCCATTTAATGGTGTTCAAAGTACGGCTCTTCTAAAAGGTAGTGATCCTCTGTCAATAGAAACAAAGAGTATAACAGCCTTTTGCTGTCATTTTGCTGTTAATGATCAGCTAAATTCTTTATCAAGATGGCCACTTGCTGGATTTCTATGATAACCGTCACACCATGATCATATCAAGATTTTTAGCATAGAAGAGAGTACAGGAAGAAAAGATTGCATTCCTATGGTATTCATGTGAATCATGATCTACCAAAACAAAGCAAAGAGTAATCCAGAAACTAAGGATATGAACAATTAAAAAACAAGGTAGCCTCCCTGTGCCTTTTCTATAAATACTTTGACTGACGCCAATTCGGTCGGGTTTTTAATCCTGGGTTAAAAGGCAATCGGAGTAAAGATTTATATTTAATATTTTTTTCATATTTTTGAAATCGAGTATGATATACCCATGGTTAGTAGTGTTATAACTTTAACTGATGGTTGTGTTCTACGGTAAAAAGTAGTGGTATAACTTTAACTGATGGTTGTGTTCTAGGGTTAAAAGAAGTTAGTGGGATTCAGTCAACATTTTTTTGAATTTCAAATTCTGGGTTTGAATAAAACCCCACTATTTTCAGAAGAATTCATATATTAGCTAGTACAATAAAACCCAGTATTCCAATCATATACTAGCTATTACAATACAATTCTAAAAGTACCTATCAAAAGGTATTGGGTGAAAAGACAGTCCCTGCCAATTAGCACTCTGTGACACAATGTTTAATCCGGTACCCCGCCGATCTCCTATTTACGGTATAAAAGAACCAATTACAACAGTTTTATTGATAACTTGAAATTAAAATTATTCTTTTATTGTATCGCTATGTTTTTTTCTTGTTTATTCAGTGTATTTGGTGCAGAATTTTTAGTGAAAATCGTTATTTGCCTGTGCTCATAACGTTATTAGTCAGTTTTTCGGGAGTTTCGATGTTCTTACGCTAATTTTCTGTTGTAACCCTATTTCCACGTCGGTATTGGTTTTACTACAACCACCCTCTCCCTTAGACTTACATGTCATCTTTCTGATCAGAGCACTATTAAACAACATTTCTCTGAAAAACATAAACATGTAGGTAATATCAGACAGATTTTGGTCAACAATACGGTGATCCTTACTCATACACACAGTAAGAGGAACCTGCAGATATTGGAGGCCATGTACATCAAATCAAAACAACCAACACTCAATAAAATCAACTTTAAAACAGGAAATAACATATTACATTGCATTTGACTACATGGTTTTGTTGTCATTTCGCGCTATCCCGCGGTGTGACGTCATAAAACCGCATCGCAAACTTAAGAACTGCGTTTATTATTTTTGGTAACTATTGCCGTTGCCAAGCGGAGTTTTATGTCAACACAAAATAAAATCGTCGGTGATGGTGGATTTTATAATATTTCAGTTTAAACTACCTCTCTGAAGATGGCTCATGTGAAGAAAACCAATAAATAATTATCCAAATGTTGGAGAATTTTTGTCTTTATTTTCAACTGAAATTGAAGCAAAAATACGACGTTTAGAACGGCTCATGATTGAACATAATAGACATTCATTGTCTATTATATTTAATAGCATATGTTTTTAAAAAAAAAAAAATATATATATATATATATATATATATATATATATATATATATTTTAATTCAGATACTTTAATCCAAGCGAAAAAAGCTGGAAGGTAAATTCCAAAAACCCGATCCTAATTAATATTAAAAATTTTATTTTAATATTAAAAAATGATACAGGAAGAGAGCTCCATGTAATAAAATATTACAGAGCAAATATAAATTAAAAAAGGATTAATTCAATGATGTTGAATGACCATTTCGATATGAAGATCCCCACGGGGGATAACACATCACCTCAGCAACAGAAAAATCCTTTCAGAAACTGGAGGTTTCAACATCATTGAATTAATCCTTTTTTAATATATATATATATATATATATATTTCGTTTAATACAACGGAGTGAGAGAAATTGATATGAGTGGTATTTGTTTTACTGTAATCCGCGATGTGAGCTTACGTTAAAAAAAGAATTTTTTAATACTCTTATGTACTCGTAAAATCCGGGAATAGAGAAATTGGCTGATAATTGGAAACAAAAAAGAGAAAAATATATTCTTCTTTTTTCATGTTCGAAATGAATTGTTTTGTGCCAGTGGAAGCTTGAGAAATGGCTGTAGCCATAACAAAATGTCAAAAATTCTTTGATGAGGTCAGGTAGGGTTAATTCCTCAAAATTATTTCTAGGAAAAGGATTTGAAAATTTGAAAATCTAAAAATGATGTAATTAATTAAGAAGAGGAAGACAGAAAGACATTACGTGATGTGAGCTGTTGATGTCGAGCCATGGCTCCCCGTAAATCGTGTGGGCGGAAAATGATCTCATTGGTCAAAGCTTTGATCCAGGCGTCTTCGAACCTATTCATTTATTTAATTTTTTTTTTTTTTTTTTTTTTTTGTCGTAACTATTTTATTTTAACACAAGTGTACACAAGTGTCCGGTCTGGATATGGTAAAAATACGGTTACCGGGTTTTCAAAACGTGACTTTCTAAAATCAAAAGAACACAGCGTGGGCAGTGTGTTCGTTGTTGTAATAGGACCAGCTACTGTGACGAGATCATCACGACTGGCGGCCCGAAAGACTCGTCATAATTGGTGCGTTTCGACATCATCATCGTGGCAGGCTCCGGACCGAGGGCAGCCAACCAAACAGCCGGAAGACGTGTTACACTGTTATATAAAACCGAATAATTTTTTTTTTAAATGTTCCTATGTCATTAACACGTTGGAAAAACTTATCAAACAAGGAATATTGACCAGAAAAAATTAAATGTCACCTGAAACTAAGAAGGAATTTAAGAAATGTTTCATCTGAGTAAAATAACGTTATGAAACTGGGCCAAGAATCTGGGAAGAATTTGTACTTCTTCTTCTTCTTCTTCTTCTTCTTCTATGTGCGCTGTCCCTTCAGGACGTAGGCGATCATGGTTCTCCACGTCTCCCTATCCTTTGTCGCTCTTAGTATGTTTGCTCCTGTTATACCTCGCAAGCCCCGTTCCACCTGATCAGGCCCCTCAAATATGTTATCCGCTGCCTTCCTCTGTCTCTTTTCTCTTCTATCTGCCCTGTCAGTATCAAGTTCTCCAAGCCTACTTCCTCATTGCATATCCCAGGAACTTCAGTTGTCTCTTCCGGATGCTCACTATTAATTTCCTTTTCGTTACCAATCTTTCCAACACCTCATCGTTGCTTGCATGCTCAGTCCACAATATCCTCAGCATCCTTCTGTAGAACCACATTTCCGCTGCTTCGAGTTTTGCCCTCATTTTCGATGATATTGTCCAGCATTTACTGCCGTATTGAAGAACTGACATCACATAGCAATCCAGCCCTCTTTTCTTTGTCTCTAGTGAAATTTTCCTGTGGCTTAGTACTTTACTCAGCTTCTGGAACGCGTCCTTTGCCATGCCATTTCGCCTTCGGATCTCTGTGTTGCACTTTCCATCTCCTGTTAGAACACTTCCTAGGTATCTAAATTTTGTACTTGCTTGATTCTGATATCCCCCCGCTGTATTTGTCATTTTGGGTTGCTCTTTTTGCTGGTGGCCATGCATTCAGTTTTCTTAAATTTATTTGTAGTCCTTTTTTGTCACTCTCCACAGCTACCTTCTATAGGAGTTCTTGTAGTTTTCTGTCCGTGTCTGCAATCAGCACTGTATCATCTTCATCCCTTATGTTGTTCAAGTTGTGGCCTCCAATAACAAATCCTGGCGTAGCATCTAGGGTCCTCAAAATATTCTCGCTGTACAATTTGAAGAGATCCGGTGAAAAGACACATCCTTGTCTTATGCCCCTTTCTATCTTTGTAAATCTGCTGAAATCGTTACCTGCCCGTGTGCAGGCAGTTTGCTGCCAGTAGAGATTCTTGATTACTCTGATGTCTATTCGGCTTTACTCGGTCGACGGTTCACTACTGAGCTAAGTCGGTCTAGAGCATGTCGAATCTAACGACGGTTTCTTCGTCAGAGGGGGTCCCAGATTGGAATTCTGTCAGAAGACGCAGATTTCTCGAATATTTATGCCAGTAAGCGAAAATAAATAAATATATTGATTAATAGGGAAGCGGAGCGTCTACTCAAATAAGGTCGTCCTTTAAAATAACGTTTCAGGTGATATACGTTAATGTATTCATATTCCTTTTTAACATCATTGTTGAATTATTTTATTACATAAAATATGCCAAATCAAATGGAAAGAACTGATCAATACAGCGGAATCTAACAAAACGACCAAATGCTTCCCGAAACTATATGCATCAAGATACTTCGGATTAACACCCAAAGCCAACAAGGGAATAGAAGTAAACCTCAAAAGATCGTTTGTTGAGAAAGGGTAGGAACAAATGTCCCTGGTAACGTAAACAAAAACAAAACATTTAAAAGAACACGCACTGCGAAACGAAGAAGACACATCGTAACTAACCGGCAGAAAGGGCGAAGTATCACTCGAGAACTTCAGTCATTATACTGACGATGGCGTAGAGCGCCGAAAAGTTGTTCACAAATTCACTGACAGCTAAAGGCTCGACAAAAATCGACAAATAATAAAATAAAGTGATATAATTGCTCGGATTAATAAATAAAAAACGGATGACTTCTTTGTAAATTTTTTTGTAACATGATTTTATACGATAATACACAAGCTGACTTTCGTGCCTAGAAAAATCTAGTTTCTCTTCTAATGCTTTTTTTTTAATTTTCAGAAATTCACTTTCTTCTTCGACTTAAATTTACGCCATTTTGGTGGTTATTTGCGCCAAATAGTCTGTAAGAAAGACTCGCATCTTGATGACACCGTGTTAAGAAGTGGAAAGATCTCGCCTATCTACAGACAGAGTATTTCTCGCTTATCAGTCTTTAATCACACAAGAACTGATATTTCTGACCGATCTTTCGTGAACTGATGTAATGTTCCAACGGCGTAATTACTGCTTTAAAATTACGTAGAGTGTTTTTGTCGGCCGTGGTGTGAATTTAGGCCCGAATTCGTTTCGCGTGCTTCGCTGATTTGGCGGGAGAGCGAGTCAGTCGGTGGAGCGTATATTGCAGGTTGTTTACAGCAGGTTCTCTCTTCTAATAAAGTTGGAAATGTTTCATGTCGCCATTCTGTGTATCTGGGTTCCCTCTTAATTATTTTTTCTTTCTTTATTTATTTTTATTGTTAACGGTTAGACTTTTTTTTTTATTCATAACTGTCTTTGTTCTGGAAGTTATAGCTTTTTTTAATGATTAACATCAAGCCCAGATTGAAAAATAATTCCCTGATATAATCAGTTCAATTCTTATTTGCTAACTGACATATACAGCCCTTTATTAATTAAAGTTAAGCAGATATAACTGACGAAATTCTCTTTGTTTACATGATTGCTTTTAAGATCATCTAACTCCAAGATGGAGTCGCTTAGAGCCAGACACAGCTTCTTTGTAAATTGTGCAACGCCATGGAAAAATACCAGAGTAGCTTTCAGTTGTCACACTATGAATTCAACGTTGTCCTTTTCCTCAAATAATTGCCAGTCAATGAGTTAGATTTCTTTTTCTTCTTTTATGTGCCATTTCCTTTCAGGACGTAGGCGATCATGGCTTTCCACGTCTCCCTATTCCTAATGGCTCTTAGCACGCTTTCTCCTGTTGCACCATGCAATCCTCGTTCCGTTGTCCACCTGATTAGGTCCTTCAAATATGTTATCCACTGCTTTCCTCTGTCTCTTTTTCCCTCTATCCTTCCTGTTAGTATCAGGTTCTCCAAGTCCTCTTTCCTCATTGCCTGTCCCAGGAATTTCAGCTGTCTCTTCCTGATGCTCAGTATTAATTTCCTTTTCGTTTCTATCCTTTTCAAAACCTCATCATTGCTCACATGCTCGGTCCACGATATCTGCAGCATCCTTCTGTAGAACCACATTTCAGTTGCTGAATCTTCGAAGATATTAGATTTACTTAGTTTATTTCGAAGACCTCAGTCGGAATATAAATGTTGACCCAAAACATTTAAAATAATGGAATAAAAGCAGCTGAGAAATATAACGTAAATTAAGTTTTTATTTTCTCGAAAGAAAAATGTAAAATTATAAAAAAAAAGTAGAGGTGTTCTAAATGCTTTCTCTCCGACTCTGAAAAGGAATGCTATTGGAAATTAACAAAGTTATCTCCACTCACAAGTCGAGCAAATCATGTTACAAGCGTGTGATTTACTTATGTACCATGAAATCATCTTCTCTTCGGCATGGTCACTCCTAAACTGTGTCTTTCCTAACCGGGATTCACTGAGTGACCGCTAAATGCGGTGTATAGTAATTGAGGAAGAAAACAAAGAGTGCACTCAACATAGGTTCTTCGTTATGTACCCGTATCTCGTCGGAAAAGTAGTGGATTTATCACAGCTTATTATTTTGAAGTGAATACAAACTGCTCACTGGGACTTTGAACTCGGATCATCGATACCATTTCTCCCTGTTAGTTCATCTTCGACTTTATTTATATGCTGACAATAGTCATTGACCCTCGGCTTTGGGTAAGCCGTAGCGAGTTGTTCAGCAGACAATGCTCGTATCTTTGTGCCGGATCAAACGAAATTAAATAAATATGTATCCGGTATATATTATAAGTTATGACCATCACGCCATTAAATATCTAAATTTAACTATATTAACATGTAACAACAAGCATAAAACTAAACTATCGCCCGGTTCACACTCCACCCACGTCTATTGTACAGGTGAAGAGGTTCATCCCTTGTTTCCTGTTTAGGATGCGGTTTCCGGTTTTTCTCTTTTCCAATCTTTTCACTTTTTATTTTATTTTATTTTTTATTTATTTTTTTTTCAATTGGAGTAGATAGACTAAACTATCGCCCGGTTCACACTCCACCCACGTCGATTGAACAGGTGAAGAGGCTCATCCCTTGTTCCCTGTTTAGGATGTGGTTTCCGGATTTCTCTTTTCCAATCTTTTTACGTTTACGTAGCCCCCTGCGCATCAGTGGCGTTATCGCCTTGTTCGGGGTGATATGATTAAAAATAAATAAATGTGATTCATCATCATTTATCCATCACATCCAGATGGTGCATAGGGCAGCAACTTTTTGTTGCTCTTTCCGTAACAAACTGTTTTTTTACGGGGCAAGGTTGTTAGCCCTGCATCCAACCCCCAAACCTGGAGGAGCGGTGGACCATTCTTAGTCTTTACGTTTACAGCACCTGGTATTCTCAAACGGTCACCCATTTAAGTACTGACCAGGCTCGATGTTGCTCAACCTCGGTGATCGGACGGAAATCGGTGTATTCAACACGATACAGCCGTAGACATAAATGTGAATGCATATCATTAAATATAAAGAAGTAAAAATATTTGAAACTAGAACGTTTTTCTCCTTTTCCCTAAAGCACACTTTAGGCACATGGAAGAGTCCCCACCGCCTATCCATGTTGTTCTGATTTCACATTTGAACACATGGTAGATAATACTCCGCTTCAATGCATGTACATGTTTGAGTGGGCATAATTATTAGAGACGGTGGTAAGTTTGTGTTGTAATTTCGTTGCACTTATATTTTCAAATAGATCTCTTTACGAAATTTAGAATACTATGTGGATTAATAACATGAAGGCGTCCATTTATAGTGGGTTGCTTGCTTATCTATTATTTTTCCGTTTGTAGTGGGAGTCCGTTCTAGTGAAGGGTAATTGTATACTGTTGCAGGTTAACGGAATTTTGCCTTGTGGTAGATAGCTCACTATAAGTCATAAAATGATTATAAATTAAGAAAATCAAATTGAGTTGAAAAATAACGTTATATATATACACATAACATTAAGGTTTTTACAATTGAAGTAATACTTGAAATATAGGTCCAACGGAGGTTTAAATGTTCATGGCAAATAAAATGCTGAAAGAGAAATAATGCTTAGGAATGTGAGGAGCGTTTAAGTGAGGAATGTCTTTGATGTATTCGCTCCTTAGGTCAGTAAGTAGTTTTGAGACAGGGAAGAAGGAAGGAGATATGAAGGGACGAGCATAGTAGCCATTTGAATTGGTCAAGGGAGATATTAATTATTCTCGCCTGTCACCGTCGGTCTGACAGTTGGGTGCTTTCTGTCTCGGCTTTTTATTTCGACTTTTTGGATCGCAAGTGAACATTTGGGAATTCATATCCGTATTTGATTCTGGGCTTCACATTGTCCGATAAATAAAATTCGCGTAGGGTCCCGAACTGGAAATTTAATATTTAATTAATTTTTATTTTTCAACCGAAACATCTGCGCGAACCCGGATGCGCACCGACGATATTTGGTCATTTGCTTTCTGGTCGTTATAGAGCAAACATCCGGTCCCTCGCTTTTGCTCGGTCGGTAATACCACACATTCATTTGCTTATTTGGTTGCTTAATTTTGATTAGATTTTATATCAACTTCTGTGGGTTATTTAAAGCCGAAATCTAAATATTTTGAACACAATTTATGGCTTCAACTATATATATATATATTTCAAACGCAATTCACTTGCCTCAAACTATACAAAAAGAAAGTATTGCTGGCCATTTTACTATAAAATGTATTGTTGGCCATTTTTCTATAAATATATTGTTGGTCATTTTGATATAAATATGCATTGTTGGTCATTTTGCTATAAAATGTAATGTTGACCATTTTCCTATAAAATGTGTTGTTGGTCATTTTGATATAAATATGTATTGTTGGTCATTTTGCTATAAAATGTATTGTTGACCATTTTCCTATAAAATGTGTTGTTGGTCATTTTGATATAAATATGTATTGTTGGTCATTTTGCTATAAAATGTATTGCTGGTCATTTTGCTATAAAATATATTGTTGGTCATTTTGCTATAATTATATATTGTTGGTCATTTTGCTATAAAATGTATTGTTGGTCATTTTCCTATAAAATATGTATTGTTGATCATTTTGCTATAATTATGTATTGTTGGTCATTTCGCTATAAAATGTGTTGTTGGTCATTTTTCTATAAATATGTATTGTTGGTTATTTTGCTATAAAATGTGTTGGTTATTTTTATATAAAATGTACTCTTGGTCATTTTACTATAAAATGTATGGTTGGTCATTTTGCTATAAAATATATTGTTGGTCATTTTGCTATAAAATGTATTGTTCGTCTTTCTATTATGCATAGGCATTTTTTTCATATAAAAATTTATTACTGGTATCGTTACTATAAAAAAAGTATTTTTTATAGTTTCATACTGTTTTTTTTTTTATGTTTAGTATTTACCGATAGCTGGGACTCTTAGAAGTTCTACGACTCTAAGTTAGAGTGGACCTGGGAACAACAGCAATTATAGTTCCATGCACTTGAAAACCTTTCATCTTCTGCTCAGTGGCCTTTCTGCCTGATGTAGCTTCTAAATTTTTAAAGAAATATTACTCAAGATTTTTTAGATGACATAAAAATTCTAATTTCTGAATTGATTAAACCCCTTCACTTTTTTCTTGGTTTATCTTTTTTAAATACGGCTAATCAAATCGGAAATAAAATAATTAACACATTTTCTCTGCCTATCTCATTCCTGAAGGGGTTTAAAAACGTGTCAGAGAAATATTGGATTTCCAGACGTCAATTAAAGAAAAATAAATGATTTTAAAAAAATATCTCATGGTTGTGTTTCTAGGCGAGCTCCAAACAATAGCAAATAATTAATGCTTGTTATTGAGATCATAAAAAATAACTTTTTTACATCCTGTAAAAAAATTTTTATGTATACAGCAGAACCACCAGACAAGAATGGCAGCGATATTCAATACATAGACGATTGGTAGGCAAATAATGATGCAAGAAATATTCTCGGTGAATCAATTTGCGTGGCGACAGACCTAGCATCTGTTTCAATATAATTATTCGGCGGACCTGAAGGTGACTACCACCACCTTTAAATTTGTTGCTTTTCATTCTGTTTGACTTTTTCAGCGAAGTCTTATCGGTTATTACATAAAGTTTCCGATTATCAAAAGAAAAGTTTGAAAAAATTACAATATTTAAAAAATTTTAGTTGGGGGCTCATTTTTGCATACAACGTTACGATAAATCGATCCTCCATTTTAGAACCACTCGCGTTGGGGTCTCTTTGTTTTGCTTTTTTTTTTTGTGGGGACGAGTTGTTGCTCTTGTTTTTGTTTTTTTTTTTCGAGTTTTCTTCAGTTCTTACGATGGCATCTTCCTCGGAAACTCCACTTAATTGCACGGGATCAATTTACTATAAGGTTGTATGAAAAACTGAGCCCCCACTAAAATTGTTTAAATATTTAAATTTTTACAGTTTTTTTTATGTCAATCGGAAAGTTTCAGGTTAAATCGATAAGATTGCACTGAAAAAAGTGAAAAAAAATGAATCAACAAATTTTCAGGTGGTGGTAATCTCGTACTTGCGAGTGGTTCCAAAATGGAGGATCAATTTACTATAATGTTGTATGAAAAACTGAGCCCCCACTAAAATTGTTTAAATATTGAAATTTTTCCAATTTTTTTTTTTTTTGTCGATCGGAAAGTTTAGGGTGTAATCAATAAGATTGCACTGAAAAAAGTAAAAAAAAATTAATGATCAACCAATTTATAGGTGGTGGTAATGTCGTAGTGGTTCCAAAATGGAGGATCGATTTGCTATAACGTTTTATAAAAAACTGAGCCCGTGCCGCAAAAATTATTGAAATATTGAAATTTTTCCAATTTTTTTTTTCTCAATCGGAAAGTTTAGGGAGTAATCCATAAGATTGCACTGAAAAAATTAAAAAACAAAAAATAAAAACAACAAATATTTAAAGATGGTGGCAGTTTCTTTCAGGCCCGCTAATCCTTCCACTTCATGTTGGTAGGGGAATGTCAGATCAAGAAAACAGAATGAGTCAGTCTATTCTAGGTTAGCATTAGTCATGATGATGAAAGGCAAAAATGATTCTCTACGACGATTAAAGATCAGTTTCGTTTTAAATAAAATTTCACACTTCTATTTCAATAGTTTCTTTTCTCGCACGTCCTGCATGTGAAACAAGTTTTCGTTTACTTCCCTGAGAACTTCAATGTTCAAAACATTAAATGTAACATCAATCATCATCTTTTGTCTTCTTTAATTCCATTCATCTTTCGTTCTTTCCTAACATATCTTCTCTTTTATTTTCACTCCTTGTGACTCTCTGCATTGTGGTGCAGTGGATATCGACTCGGAATAACAAATCGGGGAGCCGAGTTCGAATTCCAGTTGAATTCCTTGCATTCACTTACGCGCAAATACCGTTGGGAAATTTATTAATCCGTCTCTTCCCTCCAGTTAGGGGTTAAATAACAGAACAGAATGGATTCCATAGCCTTGGCTAGCAACCAGTCTACTGCAGAAAGCAATGGCAACCTACTGCGGGATAATCTTCTGCCTAGTCAGTCATGTCTCTTTCGAGACATGATTGCTCAAAGCGTGTATCACGTATGGCACTTTAATGAATGACTGAATATTTGAAAATATAATTGAAACTTTTACTGGGCATAAAGTGGGGATCGGTTTTCTATTGTTATGAAGGAATAAATTGATCCCCCTTTAATTATACGTAATATAATAATGTAATATAATCTAACTCTTCTTCCTCCAGGTATGAGTTAAATGGCAGGACAGATTGGGTTCAAAGGCTTTGGCATAAAGTGGGGGATCAGTTTTCTATTGTTATGAAGTAATAAACTGATCCCATACTTATTACTACTTAATAATATCATACATCTCTTCCCTCTCTAGCTATGAGGCAAATAACAGAACAGATTGGATTCCATAGCCTTGGTTGGCAACCAGTCTACCGCAGAAAACAATGGCAACCTACTGCGGGATAATCTTCTGCCCAGTCAGTCATGTCTCTTTCGAGACATGATCGCCCACAGAGTGTATCACGTATGGCACTTAGCTGACAGACTGAACTCTATGCGTACTAGTGTCATTGCTGCGTTGCTTGGGTGAAATTATTTAAAAGATACACAAGTTCAACTTCTTTGGTCGCAGTGAGAGATGACAGTTACTGCAGTCCCTTTCTCAAGGAACCAGAGTTCAGTCCACCAGAATTGAGGCACAAGAGATCTATCCTGTTCCCTTTTACATACTCGACTTTGCCAGCCGATAATTTTTCTGATTATGCCTCACAGTAATATGTAGACCGCTAGTTCTGATAGTTTGAATTCGTTGGAATCACCACGTCTGAGGTGTTATGGAGAGTGAGTCCAACAATGGCTCCACAATAACAAGGCCTCATTAAGGGTTCCCGGTATAGATGTGAGTATCAAGAAGGAGCTTATATGGCTATGCAAGCGCTTTAGAGACCGTCTTTTGGACTGAAGTTATTTTTATTGAAAGTTATATTCCTGTTTTTTCTACGTTTAACAAGTTTTCATTTACTTATTTTTATTTGTCTCTAATTAACTATGAGCAAGCCAAACTTTTATTTAAATAAAAAATAAACTTTTCCTTTACACCCAGTGGTGTGTGGATAGCGTTTTTGCTGTTTCCGTAACAAACTGTTTTTTATGGGGCAGGGTTCTTAGCCATGCGCCCAACCCCTAAACTTGAAGGAAGGTGATTTTTTAAGCGTAGCTTTGACGTGACACACGGCCGAAAGCGAGACGAGCTTGTTAACCATTACACCACACCTAAATGACCTACTGATATTTAGACACGTGTAATTACACGGGCACATATGGAGTACTGTTGTCACAGTTCATTCTCGATAGAGCCCAAAAGCATCTACGGGGCCTTGGAGATGAAGGATTATTTTCCTCTCGAGAACCCCTTTCTTGCATACTTCTCGATAATCTCCCACTATTACGGTGGAAAGATTTCAGATGAAGTATATTCCTTAGCTCCGCCAGCTCTCAGCTTCACGGCTAAGATCCACCATGTCACGCCCATTGTAGCCGACCACCCTTAAGCTCTATTCGAACAGCTTCTTTCACCGAATCGCTACTTTGTGGAATTGACACCCAAGAGGATGTCTTCCAATTCACAACAGTCTTAATTTGGTTGTCTCGGAATATAGGTTATCATCCCCATAAGCCAGTTAGGTTCCACACGTGATACACGCTTAGGCAATCATGTCTCTTTCGGTCCATGTCTGACTAAAAGATTTTCCCTCAATATAGCATCTTTTTTTAGGAGAAGGAAACTCTGAAAACGAACCTACGGCAACTATTGTAGCCAATGATGTTGACTTCTTTTAGTATTTTGGTGGTGGTTGTTTAGAGAGTGGTATTGGTATTGTGTATCACTTGTGACCACTTAGAATAATTACGCGCACAGGTACTGTTTGTGTCTGAAGTGTCGGAGTCCTTTCAAGTATTGACAAGATGACCCTGAAAGCCTCTCCGCCCATCGCGTCAAAGGCCCCGACACTTCAGGCACAAACACTACCTGTGTACGAAATTATTTTAAATGGTCAGAAGTGATGCCCAACACCAGTACCATTCCCTAAACAACCCCCACAAAAATCCTAATGAAAGACAATGTCAACATCACAGGCTACAGTAGTTACCAAAGGTTTGTTTTCAGGGTTCCCTTCTCATAAAAAAATAAAACGAAAGCAAATGGTCCATATCTCCTGCTGGTGGTTTTACGGTAGGCTAAAGTATCCAACATGAGAATCTCTAAGTCACACCGCATACACAGAAAGGTACATACATACATACATACATACATACATACATACATACATACATAGGTAAGTAGGTACGTACATACACAGGTACGTACACACATATATACGAACAAACATACATAGATAGGTACGTACATACATACATACATACTTTGTTGCGTACACAAATAAATACATGTATAGATTTGTGGGAACATACACTCATACATTGATATATAGATACGTACATATATATATATATAAATACACAGGCATGTAAAAAGAAAGATAGAGAGAGAGAGAGAGAGAGAGAAATTTAGTTATATACATACATACATACATACATACATACATACAGACAAACAGACAGACATACAGATACATGTACATACCTATGTACATACATAGGTACATCCATACATACATAGGTACGTTCATGCATAGGTACATACATAGGTACGTACATAGATAGATAGATAGATAGATAGATAGATAGATAGATAGATAGATAGATACGAGCAGGCTTAGATAGATAGATAGATAGATAGATAGATAGATAGATAGATAGATAGATACGAGACAGACAGATAGATAGATAGATAGATAGATAGATAGATAGATAGATACGAACAGACTGAGATAGATAGATAGATAGATAGATAGATACGAACAGACTGAGATAGATAGATAGATAGATAGATAGATAGATAGATAGATAGATAGATACGAACAGACAGATATGATAGATAGATAGATAGATAAAAAGATAGATAGATAGATAGATAGATAGATAGATACGAACAGACTGAGATAGATAGATAGATAGATAGATAGATAGATAGATAGATAGATAGATAGATAGATAGATAGATAGATACGAGCAGGCTTAGATAGATAGATAGATAGATAGATAGATAGATAGATAGATAGATAGATAGATAGATAGATAGATAGATACGAACAGACTGAGATAGATAGATAGATAGATAGATAGATAGATAGATAGATAGATAGAATAGATAGAATGAAGATAGATAGATAGATAGATAGATAGATAGATAGATAGATAGATAGATAGATAGATGAACAGACTAGATAGATAGATAGATAGATAGATAGATAGATAGATAATGAACAGAATGAGATAGATAGATAGATAGATAGATAGATAGATAGATAGATAGATAGATAGATAGATAGATAGATACGAACAGACTGAGATAGATAGATAGATAGATAGATAGATAGATAGATAGATAGATAATGAACAGAATGAGATAGATAGATAGATAGATAGATAGATAGATAGATAATGAACAGAATGAGATAGATAGATGAGATAGATAGATAGATAGATAGATAGATAGATAGATAGATAGATAGATACGAACAGACTGAGATAGATAGATAGATAGATAGATAGATAGATAGATAGATAGATAGATAGAGATACGAACAGACTGAGATAGATAGATAGATAGATAGATAGATAGATAGATAGATAGATAGATAGATTGCTCTGATTATATGTACTATTTTCTTCTAACTGAGAGGCAAGTTCAAATTTGGCGATTTTATCAAAACTAGTTTCTTCTTCATTTGATGTAATTTAAAACTGCAACTGATGTTTCTAGAATTTATTCATTTCAAATTCACTGCCACCCCATCCAACCACCCAGCAGTTGATGGGCTGAGCAAGGGGAGGTGGAAGGGGGACATTTTCTCGGAGAAATCATCAGCAAATATCGATCTGTTGATTACAAGAAAATTCGCGATCCAATTATAATGTTCTTTTTTGTTGTTTCACTTTTTCTCAATTTCTTTGACGTTTTCTTCAAAATACAGATTTGGAATTGCAGGATTTTGATAAAAGTAGCAAGTAACAAATAAAATTTTAAAAGAAATGCCAATGCTGCCGCCATTAATTCGCAATCATACCTTATTTTCGTTTCCGCAACTTTTTCATATATTTTGTTGCAACTTTTCGATCGGCGTTGCGAATTTTTCACCGCTAATCCAAACTCAAACAAAATCCACTTTATAACGCCACTTCCATTATTAAACAAGGTGAGGTTGATATTGGTTGTTGGAGAGATATTTCATCTCTTCAGGGCATCTTATATATATATATATATATATATATATATATATATATATATTCAGAAATCATAATATGGATATGTTACAATATCATTACAAAAAAAATCACTATTTTGTTTGTAGTGATATTGTAACATATCCATGTTATAATTTCTGAGTAAATACTATTAGCTCTACTTTGTATTGAGCACTTTTTTAAAACTAGTGTTTCTTTAGACAAGGAATATTATTCCACCCATACTTGCGTATATATATATATATATATATATATATATATATATATAAAGAGAGAGAGAGAGAGAGAGAGACTACCGGCCATAATTATTAAGCCACCACAGATTTTTAAAACAAATTATGCATTTCATATTATTTTTAGTATTTATTGTCAGGTAGATAATTCTAAATGAAAATAGAATGGTTCTTTTGTTATTATTACTTTGCAAAATTTTACAAGGCAAGGAAGCAAAGATATACTCGTCCGAATCACCCTAAATTTTCTTCATTCTTTCATTGATAAAACTGCAATATAGGTAATTATTAAATATTTATAAATTCATTTGATGCACATTTTATTGTGCAGTATTAACAAAAGAACCATTCTATTTTCATTTACAATCATTTACTTGGCAATAAATACTAAAAAATAGTAGGCAATACATCATTTTTTTTAAAGTATAAATATATAAGAGTTTTTATTTGTTAAATATTAATATTTTATTTTACATATTTTGTTTTTGTTTGAAAAAACACTTTTTTTAAAAATATTTCTTTTGTTTCGAAATTACAGGGAAAAATATTCACACTTTTTTGTTGACCAAATGAATTTTTAAAAAGTCGGAATAAAAATTAAATATAAAAGCTTTTTTTTTTAAATAAAAAAATATTTTAGTCGCGTTTGACACGTGTGATTTGATTTCTGTGACGTAATCTAGCAACCATCTTAGATCTTAGATGTTTTACGGAGCAAATGTAAACAATCGGTTTCATTGGCCAAAAATGGTGAAAGGGAAAATTGATGAACTTAAACTCAAAATGTATGTGTCGACCTGGCTTCCCTGTAGATATGTGTCCCTAGAAAGTTTGAATGGCGTAGCTTAAAAAATGTAGGCGTGCATAGAGAACAGTCACACAGACTCACAGATTGCCTTATATATATATATATATATATATATATATATATATATATATATATATAATTTATTTTTCTGCATATATATATATATATATATATATATATGCAGAAAAATAAATTATAGTTGTAAATATGAATCATTCGTATTAAAAATAAAGAGAGATTACTTGTACCTTTTCGAAAATAAAATTAATAATTTACATAAAATTAAAATCAAAAATTAATTGTTAATCATTATTAATCAACCATTAGTTAATGTGGAACAATAAATTTAAGTAGAAATTATTTTTATGACTACATGTAACCATCAATTCATTTCTCTTGTTAAATAACCTCAGAATATTCAAGAATTTTAAGATAATTCATTTCTCAGCAAGACAGAAATTATATCTCTTAAATATTTTTTGTAAGATTTAGAAAGGAGTTTTCTATTAAAATGACTGTAACCCAAGTATTATATAGCTATCCCAACAACCAGATATGTTTGATTATAAACAGAATATCTACTTAAATACGAGTATCGATCAAAAATAATATTCAAACAAATCATTTCAAATTGTCAGTTGTTTATAACGAATTTCGTTAATCTTCGTTAATTTCCGTAACATGATGATTATCGTAAATAATCAGGCCGGTAGAAATAAATATATAATACTATTTGATTTTAAACAGAATATCTATTTAAATACGTGTATCAATCGAAAATAAGGTTCAAACAAATCATTTCAAATTGTCGGTTGTTTATAACCAAGTTTCGTTAATCATCGTTAATTTCCGTAACATGATGATTATCGTAAATAATCAGGCCGGTAGAAATAAATATATAATACTATTTGATTTTAAACAGAATATCTATTTAAATACGTGTATCAATCGAAAATAAGATTCAAACAAATCATTTCAAATTGTCGGTTGTTTATAACCAAGTTTCGTTAATCATCGTTAATTTCCGTAACATGATGATTATCGTAAATAATCAGGCCGGTAGAAATAAATATATAATACTGTTTGATAATAAAACAGAATATCTACTTAAATACGCGTATCGATCAAAAATAATGTTCAAATCATTTTTGAGTATATATAAAAGTTATATAATATAAATATTCAAATAAATAATCTATTATTTCAAATATTGCAATATTTTATGAATATTAATTTTTAGCAGGAAACGTTCATAATAATTTTTTCTCTAAAGAAGAAAAGTTTTCAATTTCAAATGAATGAATTAGAAATAAAACCCACGCAGAGACATGTGATAATTACACTGTCATCATTGAAAATATGCCAAGACTTCAAATATTTAATTACAAAAAAATCTTTTTCTAATAAATAAAATTTTTCTAATATTTCTAATGTACGGTTTGCGATAAATAAATTGTCGTTTCAATAACGCAAAATTGAAAATAAACCTGACATCTCATTCTAACAGATATATTTAGCAAAATTACACAAAAATATATTGAAATAATAAAGAGTAAATTTATTCAATAAAACCGCCATTGGCTCCAGCCACGGCTTCAAGATTACTTTGGAAACTCCTGCAACTCCTTTAAATGGCCTTATTTTTTTATTTTTTATTTTTATTTTTTTTTTTTTTTAATGCTGCCATAGTCCTTGCCTTCTGTACATATATGATTTTATCCATTGTACCCTGTATATGCTTACTGGTATGGTCTGGCGACAATTTACCCATTGTACCCTGTATATGCTTACTCGTATGCTCTGGCGACAATTTACCCATTGTACCCTGTATATGCTTACTCGTATGGTCTGGTGACAATTTACCCATTGTACCCTGTATATGCTTACTCGTATGCTCTGGCGACAATTTACCCATTGTACCCTGTATATGCTTACTCGTATGGTCTGGTGACAATTTACCCATTGTACCCTGTATATGCTTACTCGTATGGTCTGGCGACAATTTACACATTGTACCCTGTATATGCTTACTACTATAGTCTGGCTACAATTTACCCATTGTACCCTGTATATGCTTACTCTTATGGTCTCGCGACAATAAGCATTGTACCCATTGTACCCTGTATATGCTTACTCGTATGGTCTGTCGACAATTTGCCCATCGTGCCCTGTATATGCTTACTCGTACGGTCTGTCAACAATTTACCCATCGTACTCTGTATATACTTACTGGTATGGTCTGGCGACAATTTACCCATTGTACCCTGTATATGCTTACTCGTATGCTCTGGCGACAATTTACCCATTGTACCCTGTATATGCTTACTCGTATGGTCTGGTGACAATTTACCCATTGTACCCTGTATATGCTTACTCGTATGGTCTGGCGACAATTTACACATTGTACCCTGTATATGCTTACTACTATAGTCTGGCTACAATTTACCCATTGTACCCTGTATATGCTTACTCTTATGGTCTCGCGACAATAAGCATTGTATCCATTGTACCCTGTATATGCTTACTCGTACGGTCTGTCAACAATTTACCCATCGTACCCTGTATATGCTTACTCGTATGCTCTGGCGACAATTTGCCCATTGTACCCTGTATATGCTTACTCGTATGGTCTGGTGACAATTTACCCATTGTACCCTGTATATGCTTACTCGTATGGTCTGGCGACAATTTGCCCATTGTACCCTGTATATGCTTACTCGTATGGTCTGGCGACAATTTGCCCATTGTACACTGTATATGCTTACTCGTATGGTCTGGCGACAATTTACACATTGTACCCTGTATATGCTTACTCGTATGGTCTGGCGACAATTTACCCATTGTACCCTGTATATGCTTACTCTTATGGTCTTCTGTGAAAGTAGCTGCTACGAAAAATGACTTTGAATCTTTTTAATCGTGCGGCCTGACTTGAGGATCAGTCATAGATCTGCTCGAAAAAAGTTGACCCCTGCTAAGTCGATATTAACAGCCATCGGAAGGTGATCTGGTCCGCCCTTGGCGCAAGACGGATGTGTCCCTGTCTACGTAGCAATTCCGGAGCTTCCATTTCGTATTGCCCCCCTCCCCCACTAACTACCATCGGAATGCGTAGACGGCGAGGAGTTAGCAGGGGGCAGAACAGACAAAAGAAGGAATCCCAAGTATCACCTAACCACCAACCCGAATAGGTGATTCTCTGAAGAAAACACGTACATATAATATGGAAAACAGACGTGGCGATTTTGTCTTTCGTTGTGTCACTTTGTGAACATGCACTGGACCCTTGTTCAGTTTTCCGCGTTCACCGACAAGGTCGAGAATTGTAATGAAACATGGATTGATCATTGTCCACCTGATGGAAAGCTTTGTTGAGGGTCGCCTTCTATGTTTACACTATTCTATATATCCCAGTATACTAATATTCTAAACATTCCAGTATTCTCATATTCTATATATCCCAGTATACTAATATTCTAAACATGCCAGTATTCTCATATTCTATATATCCCAGTATACTAATATTCTAAACATTCCAGTATTCTCATATTCAATATATCCCAGTATACTAATATTCTAAACATTCCAGTATTCTCATATTCTATATATCCCTGTATACTAATGTTCTAAACATTCCAGTATTCTCATATTCTATATATCCCAGTATACTAATATTCTAAACATTCCAGTATTCTCATATTCTATATATCCCAGTATACTAATATTCTAAACATTCGAGTATTCTCATATTCTATATATCCCAGTATACTAATATTCTAAACATTCTAGTATTCTCATATTCTATATATCCCAGTATACTAATATTCTAAACATTCTAGTATTCTCATATTCTATATATCCCAGTATACTAATATTCTAAACATTCCAGTATTCTCATATTCTATATATCCCAGTATACTAATATTCTAAACATTCCAGTATTCTCATATTCTATATATCCCAGTATACTAATATTATAAACATTCCAGTATTCTCATATTCTATATATCCCAGTATACTAATATTCTAAACATTCCAGTATTCTCATATTCTATATATCCCTGTATACTAATATTCTAAACATTCCAGTATTCTCATATTCTATATATCCCTGTATACTAATATTCTAATCATTCTAGTATTCTCATATTCTATATATCACAGTATACTAATATTCTAAACATTCCAGGATTCTCATATTCTATATATCCCAGTATACTAATATTCTAAACATTCCAGTATTCTCATATTCTATATATCCCGGTATACTAATATTCTAAACATTCTAATATTCTCATATTCTATATATCCCAGTATACTAATATTTTAAAAATTCTAGTATTCTCATATTCTACATATCCCAGTATACTAATATTCTAAACATTCTAGTATTCTCATATTCTATATATCCCAGTATACTAATATTTTAAACATTCTAGTATTCTCATATTCTACATATCCCAGTATACTAATATTCTAAACATTCTAGTATTCTCATATTCTACATATCCCAGTATACTAATATTCTAAACATTCTAGTATTCTCGTATTCTATATATCCCAGTATACTAATATTCTAAACATTCTAGTATTCTCGTATTCTATATATCCCATTATACTAATATTCTAAACATTCTAGTATTATAATAACTACACACCTCCCAGTATATAATATTCTAGACATTCTAGTAATATGTGTTCTGTATTCTATTTTCTGATATGTAATAGCTAAACATTCTGGTGTTCTCTGTGTTATATAATACAGTATGCTAATATTCTAGACATTCCAGGATTATATTATTTATATATATTACGTGTATATTATTTATAAACGTGTAGTATTTATTAATATTCTGTATCCCAGAGTATGTAATAATAAACGTGCAGTATTGTATTGTATTGATATACAATAATAAACATTTAGTGTTCTCTGTTCTACCATCCCCGGTGTGTCTTCTAGCATTCTAGTGTTCTATATTCTATGTATCCCAGGTGTGTAATATTCTAGAACTTTAAAGAAGTATTGTGTGTTCTGTACTATGATATATGCTACATCATTATAAACATTTAATTATTTATCTCATGTATGTATCCCAGTATGCTATTCTAGTGTTCTAAGACTACATTTTCCTGTTCTAAGTATATGGTGTAATTATTGATATAAACATTCCATTGTTTATATTCTATAATTCCTGGTATATTTCAATAGCATTATAAACATTTACGTGTTCTCCTTGGTCTAAAAAATATTTTTGGTGTCACATAATATTCCTCTGATTTTACGGTGTTCTCATATATATATACATATACATAATGTTCGTCATTGGGTAACAACAACAAAATATTACCAGTATGCTAATATTTTAATAATTTTAGTGTTTTTCAGGTTCTGTATATCCACAGTATGTATTCTAATTGTAAACATTCTATATTCATATTCTCCGAAATATGCCAGTATACTAATATTTTAACCATTTCAGTATTTTCAGGTTCTATATATCCCAGTTATACTCAATCGTTCTAAACATTCTATTATTCTCATATTCTAAATATCTCAGTATACTAATATTCTAAACATTCCATTATTCTCATATTCTAAATATTTTAGTATACTAATATACTAAGCATTCCGGTATTCTCATATTCTTATTATCCCACTATACTAATATTCCAAATATTCCAGTATTTTGATGTTCTAAATATCTCAGTATACTTATATTCTAAACATTCTGTATTCTCGTATTCGAAATATTCCATTTTCTAAATATCTCATATCGCTAAATATTTGCTCATGACTTTTCTAAATTTTCAAGAATCCTAATATCCGATATACTTCATTAATCTATTATTTTGAATATTCCAGAATTCTAATATTTTAAATGAATATATCTTAGTTGTCCAACGTAACGAGACTGACCTCAATTTTGACATAAAAAAATGCTATTTTGCTCAAAGGAAAAAACAATTCCCTATCTCAAAAATGTCTAGAAAAGGCAAAAGTCACTTATAGTAAATTTGTGCTCACGTTCTAACAACATATCACCATTTCTGGCAGCTCTTCTATTAAAACAATGTGCGATATCTACTTTAAAAAAAACGATGGAAAGAAAAAGGAAAAAGAATCTAAATGAAATTAGCTAGATTAAAATTTTTAAAAATTAAAATTTAAAAAAAATATTAAACATTCCCAGTATCCTTCGTGCGTACGGGTGCTTACGGGTGCTTACGGGTGTGTAATCGCATCAACATATTAAATGTCATTCGATGAAATCCCAGAGGATGAAACGAGTCACAAGAAAAAAAAATTCCACTTTGTCATATATTTTCTCCCAATACTGTCCTTGCTATGGGTCACCACTGAAGTGTAGGGAGCTGGTTAATGTTTCTTTTGTTCGGCCTTGTGTCGGACTTAACCGAACTCCCTACAGCTTACAGTGTTGAGTCATATTCATCAAAATTATTATCAGAATGGTTGTCATCAGAAGGTTGGTTGTCGGCAAATTGGTATGTGTAGAATTAGTGCAGAAGAGTGGAATAATAAAATATACCCTTTGAATGTAAAATAGAAATTGATTTTTTTTTTTTTTTTTTTTAAATCGTATCACCCCAAGCAAGGCGGTAACGCCACTGATGTGCTGGGGGCTACGTAATAGTGAAAAGATTGGAAAAGAGAAAGCCGGAAACCACATCCTAAACAGGGAACAAGGGATGAGCCTCTTAACCTGTTCAATAGATGTGGGTGGAGTGTGAACCGGGCGATAGATCTATCTACTCCAATTGAAAAAAAAGAAACCAAAGTGAGAAGATTGGAAAAGAGAAAGCCGGAAAACACATCCTAAACAGGGAACAAGGGATGAGCCTCTTAACCTGTTCAATAGACGTGGGTGGAGTGTGAACCGGGCGATAGATAGATCTATCTACTCCAACCCTTTTTATCCTCAAGTGTTTTCAGGAGTTGAACCATTAAAAAACTCCATCAGTTCCTCTTTATTTAGATAAAAGGGACAATTATCCATTAAAAAAGAACCTTTAACTTTAAAGGCTATCAAATATTCAGTCCAAAGAAACAGCCTTAAAAAAAAAGAAAAAAAAAGGCCATGGCTTTATTGTTCTACTGTATATGTGAAGCGGATGTGCATTGTGGTGGAGTGGATATTGACTCGGAACAAGAGATTGGGGGTGTCGAGCTCGAACTCCAGCTGAATTCCTTGCATTCACTTACGCACAAATAAGGAAGAATAACAAGTGGTAAGAGTTAATGTTCAATTAGAAACATTAGGAAGTTAATGATAGAGTTCGCGTTCAACAATAAAGGAATATTTACTCTTCTACCCCACTTGAGAGAGATGTGACACAAGGTCTTTTTTAATGTGGGGAACCTAAGCGCGTACGCCCAGGTACTGGTCAAAATATTACCTATCCACCGCGGTGGATAGGTTCAAAACCGGTCTCAGCTGGTCTTATTAGATCATTTCGGACCCCAGCCGGACGACCGGGAGCCAAGGTAAGTTGTTTGTAGCAGTTATTGTTGAGATAGAGAAGAAGAAGAAGAAGAAGAAGAAGAGAGAGAGAGAGAGAGAATACAATGTCCGGGTCACTTGAAGTTGAGAGTTACATCTTTGATCTGTGTCCTCAACCAGCCTCCTCTGAAATGACCCCTGTGACCGGTTAAAGACCATCCTTAAATATCCAATCCAGTCACGTAGTATGGATCACAGAATTATTTTAACTATGGAAAAACCGTTTCTCTGACGTATTTTGAATTTTGCGATTTGATGACCAATCAGGATCCAGAGTTCCGCTACAGGTCTGTGAAAGGAATTTGATATTTATTTATTTTTGGTTTACCTCCGGAACTTCTGCGCGGAGCCCAAATGTGCAAAGACCAGTTTTGGTCATTTGCTTTCTGGATCTCTGAGGGCAAACATCCGGTCCCTCGCTTGCTCGGTATCACCTCAATCTCATAAATGATTATATTCTATTTCAAAATATTTCATCCAATATATTCCAGTATTCTGAAATCTATTCCAATATCGAGAGACATCGCAATATCTTCCACTCTTAACCAAGTCCTTATTCTGTCGATAGAACGTTTTTTTCATGTTTGGTGTTTAACAGTCTGACAGTAACGATAGTGTCTTGTTGTAATTACGTGTCTCCTCGTAAAAATTTAGATAAGCTCTTACAGTCGCTTCATGATGACCGAAAAACAGAGTCATATGATAGAATGCTAACATAATAATAATGAAAGCCCAATGGAATGCTGAATGTCGGTGAGAATTCTACCTCAGAAATGTTGATTTTTTTTTCTTTTAACAGAAAGGAAAGAATGTTATTATTTATTCACAGCTATTAGCGAATAGCAAGTGTGATAACGCTTGGTGATTGTAGTTGCATATTTTCACTTTGCACTGGTTAACAAACTATTTATAAAAGCTACTGTTCCTGCGGGGTACCTACACCCTGCAGGATCAATGGCAAAACAAGTCAAATGGCTCCTATAAGCGACCATCTACGGTTTTCAGGGGTCGGCAACTCATTCGACCCCGCGGGCCGGATCATGTTAATATGACGGTTCGCGGGCAGGACGAAGACCATTAATGAAAAATTAAGGAAAATTACATATGCAGATCCCTGTCAACCTAAATATTTAAAACCATAATGAAAGTAAACATTGAGAAATCAGAAAAACAAAAGAAAATCTAAAATTAAAAAAAACTAAAAAAAAAAATGATTTTTCCTCAAGGAACGTCAAAATACTTCAAAGTGAAAAAAATCAACCGAAGTAAAATGGATGAAATTATGACGTGTAGGTTTGAAACTGTTATTGAAAATTATACCACAAACGAATCACACACACACATCAAACAAAAACGAAACACATATACACATACATACGAGTACAAATAGTTGCAAACATATACACTTACGTATGATAAGTTAAGAACATGGCCCATAGGGTAGGTGGCAGGGGTACGCGATGGGGGGGGGGGGGTCGCTGTTGAAGGAACGAAATAGAAAGCCGACTGAGATAACATTGTCCATTTGAAGGTGTCCCCGCCTAATGTCTGTGGCCGGTCGGTCGGTCAAATCGTCTCTCAGTTTTTGATTTATGTTTATTATTTTATTTTTTATACAGAAATGGAGTTGATCGATTTGATCGTGCTTCTGAGGTCATAGTATTCAAATTCTGTAGGGTGGATCAGAGGAAGGTAACAGCAGGCCTTTTGTTGAATTCAAAAGCCTCGTCTCTCATGTTAAAAATAGAGTCATTGGTAAACAGGCTCGCGGGCTGATCAAAATACCTTTTACGGACCGTAGGTCGTCGACTCTTGGTTTAAATCGTCTTCGCCAACCCGCTTTGACAAGTGGGGCGAGTACGGCACATTTCCTGAAATGACGGACACGAAAAAAGTGGAAGTCTTTTAGATATTACTATATACTTTAATAAAATTAAATTCTTTTTATTTAAGCTCATTTGTTGTGTTAGTTTCGTATTTGCTACTGGTTCTAACAGTAGATGTTCGAGCTTAATAAAAGAAATTTTTTTTTTTATTGCCAAGTTTCCGGAAAGACAAGCCATCTCCTATTTGGGCGATAACAGAAACTGCTTTAGGCTTTTGGCTCGTCTCGTAAACCAGCAATAAAAATTTGTAGTTAACTAAATATGGTCATATCAAATCCTTTTCAAATAATTTAATTATAATAAAATTGTTATTTTCTTTGTTCATTACGCCTAGCTTAACAGTTTTGTAACAGTCAATGGCTAATTAGAGGAAAAGAGGAAAGAACGACATGTAGAAAGCGAATATTGCATCTTAGGAAAGATTTCCAAAAGAGCTTTGAGGGCGTCGGAAAACTGGTTGCCGACGGTAGTGGGAGAGGCGTGATAACAGTTTGAAGATGTGGCAAGTTTGATTAGAAAATTCAATTAATTCATGCGTGCTGTTTTGCGGAAAAATAGCAATCGATTTCGTTTTTAATAAAATCCTTATCGAGAACATAAATATTTTATTTGACGCTAGTCAATGAGACGAAGTATAAGTTTTAAGAAAACAGGGAACAGGAACTTACTTTACTTTTTGTTCTTAGTCATTAAATACGTAACAATTTGATCTAAACTTATTTATAAATGAAACTTTGTCTGTGTGAGTGTGTGTCTGTGTGTGTGTGTATCCGTTATCTATAGACTCCTAAACGGCTGAACCGATTTTATTGAAAATTTACACAGTTGTACTATAAACGTCTGCGAGTGTTCTTAGCTAGGTTTTGTGTCGAAGTACCTCCGATAAACGTCAAAAATCGATAATCGAAAAAATCGGGTTATAGAAGGAGTGGTGTGATTTTAATCAAAATTGATATACTCATAGACAAAGGCATAAGAAACGATATTCAGAAGTTTCAAGGTGGCAGTTCTTACAATAGTGCAGAAAATCGATAATATATATATATAAAAGGCAAGATGTTTGTGTGTGTGTCTGTTTATCTGCCTGTATGCCTGTATCTTTTTCAGCCTTTTTATTTTAGTTTTTGCTTCGGGTTTGGCTCTAAGTAGGTATAATTGTAGTTCTTAGTCTCAGCCATGATACCATTTACTCAGAGGACTTATTTAGCCTTCAAAATTCAGTTTACGACGAATAAAACTTATTTGATATCGATAGCAGGAAATCAAAATTTGACTTAAATCCATTCATTTTTCTTTCAGTCTACGGTTTCGCTTTAACTGGAAACAACTATTGCTTTTTAGTCATTCGTGCCAACGTCCAAAGAGGCTGAGCTTCAGGACCATGGATTAGTTTTAAAGCTTTCATTACACCCGAGCAACGCCGTGCTATACTGCTAGTATTATATAAATTGTCAAACAATATATCAATATTTTGACAACATTTTTAAACACGCGATATATATCAGCATTAAAACTGAAAGAAGGTTTAAATAAGATTTAAAGTGCGACACTGAGATCCGAAGGCGAATTGGCATGGCGAAGGACGCGTTCCAGATGCTGAATAAAGTATTAAAACACAAGAAACTTTCAGTAGAAGCAAAGAAGAGAGTACAAGATTGCTATGTAATGTTAGCCTCAATATGGCAGTGAATACTGGACACTATCATCAAAGATGAAGGAAAAACTTGAAGCAACTGAAATGTGGTTCTACAGAAGGATGCTGCGGATATCATGGATCAAGCATGTGAGAAATGATGAGGTTTTGGAAAGGATGTAAACGAAAAGGAAATTAATACTGAGCATCAGGAAGAGACAACTGAAGTTCCTGGGACACGCAATGAGGAAGGAGGGCTTGGAGAATATGATGCTAACAGGCCAGATAGAGGGAAAAAGAGACAGGGAAAAGCAACGGATAACATATTTGAAGGGCCTGAGCAGGTGGATGACAGAACGGTGGTTGCGTGGGGTTACAGGAAAATATGCTCAGAGCCACGAGGAATAGGGAGACGTGGAAGGCCATGGTCGCCTACGTTCTGAAAAGAGAAGGAACATAGAGGGAAAAAAGAATCATTAAGATTATCATTATATAAGTTGTCTGGACCATTGTTACTATCCTTTTTTGTTAAGATAGCGTGTCATTTTGAGAAAAGTTATTATTTTTCCAAAAGTCGTTCGGATTATTGACATCATGGTGGAAGGTAAGGAGAAAAAAATGAAAAAAAGAGAAAAACCTTTGTTGAACAGAGTTTCTTCGCAATCTACGAACTTTAAGAAACCTTTTAAAAAACAGCAAATCTGAAAGTATTTCTTAGTGTTTTCTACTAAAATTTATATTTATATTTGAATCTATAATGTGATAGATCCCGATTGGCATTTCAAAAACAGTCACTTTTTCACCGGCGCAATGTGGCTTCCCTGTATCTCTTCTACAAATAATTTCACGGCTTCTGCTTCGATGAACTCCCTGGTACCCACTATATATGAATTTACTCGAGCCACAAGGTTAGCACCGAGGTCCCACAATTTTACTGTGAAACCAATAAAATAAAAACCGCAAATTCTACTCCAGCTTCTTTTCTCGCACTTCCCGCCTGTGGAATTCCCTTCAACTTACTTGCTTCCCCGACAGCTACAATCTCCAAGAATTTAAATGTAAAGTCAATAGTCATCTCCTATCTCACTAACCTGCATCCTCTCTCTCTCATGCTTCCTTCTCCGTACACTTCACTCACATCAGTATTTTCATCATTCTCTTACCCACTTCCTGACACCCCCTATAACCTGTCACTCTTTCTCATAACTTTCCTCCTATGTAACCCCCTCCAAAACAGTGGCAGTAAAAGGCCTTGCTTGGGGCGATATGATTAAAAAAAAAAAATTCTATACTATTATAATGTGGCTTTAAAGTGGGGGATCAATTCTACACAACAATCAATATATTAACTGATCTCTCACTTTATGGCCACAGTCATCCTTCTCTCATGCTCCTTTCTCCGTCCACTCCGCTCTCATCAGTATTCTCATCCTTCTGTTACCCACTTTCTGACACCCCCTATAACCTCTTACTCTTTCTCTTAACTTTCCTCCTATGTAACCCCCTGCAAAACAGTGGCAGTAAAATGCTTTGCTTGGAACGATATGATTATATAAACAAAATTTAGAGAGATTTAAATTTAGATTCCTTTTGTCGTCAAATTTTTATTTTTTTTTTTTTTTTGGCTGATTCATTTTCTATGGATTTGTAGATTATTTGAAACCAGAAAATATTTTTTACATTTCAAGAAGTTTTTTGAGGGAAGAAGAGGTAATAATGACTTACTGGTACAAGCCTTACTAATCAACCTGGGAGAAAGAAAATGTGGCTTCATGCCTTTCCCAATGCTGTTTGTGCGTCAGTGAATATAACGAACCGAACGGAAATTAGAACCTCAGCTCTCCTACAAAACAAATTCGAGCTATTATCAATTACACCACCCGCTCATCCAAGATTACAGTATACGCAAGCGGTCACCCATTTAGGTCCTGACCAAGGTCAACGGTGTTTAATTTCGTTGGTCGTACCAGATTTAAACACGCGATATACAACAGCATTAAAGCTGAAAGAAGGTTTAATTAAGGTTTTTGTTATTTTCTTTCTCCGGTGAATCCTTAAGATTATCATTATATAAGTTGTGTGGACCATTGTTACTATCCTTTTTGTTAAGATAGCGTGTCATTTTGAGAAAAGTTATTATTATTCCAAAAGTCGTTCGGATTATTAACTTCATGGTGGAAAGTAAGGAGAAAAAATGAAAAAAAAAGAGAGAAAAAACCTTTGTTGAACACAGTCTGTTCTCAATCTACGAATTTTAAGAAACTTTTTAAAAAACAGCAAATCTGAAAGTATTTCTTAGTGTTTTCTACTAAAATTTATATTTATATTTGAATCTGTAATGTGATCGATCCCGACTTGGCAGTTCAGATACAGTCACTTTCTCACCGGCGCAATGTGGCTTCCCTGTGTCTTTTCTACAAATACTTTCACGGCTTCGGCTCTGATGCACTTAGCTCACTGGTGCCCCGTATATATGAATTTACTCGAACCACAAGGTTAGCACCTAGGTCCTACTCTTTTACTCTTTTAAAGTAATAAAATGTAAACGCAAATTCTACTCCATCAGCTTCTTTTCTCGCATTTCCCGCCTGCGGAATTCCCTTCTGTTTACTTGCTTCCCCGACAGCTACAATCTCCAAGAATTTAAATGTAAAGTCAATAGGCATCTCTTATATCACTAACCTGCCTCCTCTCTCTCTCATGCTTCTTTCTCCGTCCACTCCACTCTCATCAGTATCCTCATCCTTCTCTTACCCACTTCCTGACACCCTCTATAACCTGTCACTCTTTCCCATTATTTTCCTCTTATGTAACCCCCTGCAAAACAGTGGCAGTAAAATGTCTTGCTTCGAGCGATATCATTATAAAAAAAAATCTATACTATTATAATGTGGCTTTAAAGTGGGGGATCAACTCTACACTACAATCAATATATAAACTGATCTCGCACTTTATGGCCACAGTCATCCTTCTCTCATGCTCCTTTCTCCGTCCACTCCACTCTCATCAGTATTCTCATCCTTCTCTTATCCACTTCCTGACACCCCCTATAACCTGTCACTCTTTCTCATAACTTTCCTCCTATGTAACCCCCTGCAAAACAGTGGCAGTAAAATGACTTGCTTCGGGCGATAGGATTATAAAAAAAAAGTAAAATGAGATTTAAATTTAGATTCTTTTTTTTTTGTCCTTTTTTCATTTTTTTTTTTTTTATTGACTCATTCATTTTTTATTGATTTGTAGATTATTTGAAACCAGAAAATATTTTTTACATTTCAAGAATTTTTTGAGGGAAGAAGAGGTAATAATGGCTTACTAATACAAGCCTTACTAATTAACCTGGGAGAGAAAAAATGTGGCTTCATGCCTTTCTCAATGGTGTTTGTGCGTAAGTGAATATAACGAACCGAACGGAAATTAGAACCTCAGCACTCCTATAAACAAATTCGTGCAATTATCCATTACACCACCGGCTCATCCTAGATTACAGTACCTAGTATACGCAAGCGGTCACCCATTTAGGTACTGACCAAGGTCAACGTTGCTTAACTTCGGTGATCGTAGCCCACGTTTTCAGTCCTCTATTTTAACATCCACGAGTCTCATTTATGTCAGATTATATTTTTGTTTCGGCCTAAATTTCTGGGATGAATACTCATTATTTACACGTAGACTGTTGTCCTCACGTTTGTTGTTATTATCACGACATTTCGGGCTATTGTACTATCCGGCCTTCATCAGGTAGTTATCGATGCGGACAGAAAATTTTCAACTGAACCCTTTGTTTATTCTGCGGCGGTAGATTGTTCTCGTTCCACTAGCCAAGTTGTAGAATATATTAGCATGTCACCAAATTCACGAATCACCGCTTTATTCCACTATCGTTTACTCCTCTGACCCAGTTCAATGGGGTAGGAAACTAGTCTATAACGTTTAACATTCAGCACCTCCATAACCAAACTAGTAACATTACGTCATGACGAACAGACCCTGAAATTTTGCTTATCATAATGATCGGGTCTTTTCTAAAAGAGGTTTCTTGCCTTGAAGGCTCAGACCTCAAAGGCAGCTTATATGTGCACTGATCCCTCACTGAAGATTTTGCAATATCGAGTCATCAGCCGCCTTACTGACACCATCAAACTCTTTCAATCAATGATACAAGAGTATTGATCAACACGAACAACCACCTAAGCGATAAACAGTACGGCTTTGGCTTTTTAGGTCCACTGCTGATGTCCTACCAGTACACACAGAATTAGCGAGACACTAGACCATAGGTTCCCAACCTTTTTGCTGCGATTACTCCAAATTTATGACAGGCTTTACCAATGAAGACTTGCAGCACGTAACAGCTTCGCTGTGTGCGAACTGACGGTAGACTAATTGCATCGCTCAATCAAAGGCCTGGCGCGTTTCCCGCTCAGAGTCGGAGACAGAATATTTGGCGGGAGGATGGGCCGCAGGCAGAAAGCTTCCAAGTCAGAATCTGAAAGCCAGAGTGCTAGTTTCATAATCCGATTTCGCGTGGTCGCATCTCGCTACAAACAGTGGGATAGTTTTCACTAAATATTCACTCTCAGGCTTTTATAATTTCTTCTCATAAATTGTGAACTGTGATTGTGGGAGAAATTGACTTCTTTATTTAATGGACTCGTGATCAAAAAGAATTCTACATCACTGAAAATTTTTCTCTGTCGACATACTCAGGCTTTCTGTTATTTGTGTTTTCTGCAATATATTGGTTATGTTGAACTAGGGGATACATGTGTCTATGGCTTAGAGCATAGGTTCCCAACCTTTTTGCTGCGATTACCCCAAAATACAATTTCACTATTATCCATTACCCCAATGAACAAATACCCGTAATATAGGAAAAGAAGTCATTATATTTTCACTATTATCCATTACCCCAATAAACAAATACCCGTAATATAGGAAAAGAAGTCATTATATTTTCATACATCAAAAGCAGACAACGTTAATGGAAATTATTCAATACAACAGAACCAATCTATAATAACCAGAGGTATAATAGCCGTAACCTAGCCGTGATTCTTAATGTGAGTGTTGAGCTTGTATTGCCTGTGCCAGTTTATTTATTCTTGGTTTTGTGACTGAAAGGGCTATTCGGGCGTCGCTTGCCACGTTGAGTCTGCTAAGTTTCTTGGTCTTCGTTCCAAGGAACACAGTGTGAAATTATATTTTCATACATCAAAAGCAGACAAAGTTCATGGAAATTATTCACTACAATAGTCAGTCAGTCAGTTAAGTGCCATACGTGATACACGCTTGGGCGATCATGTCTCGAAAGAGACATGACTGACTGGGCAGAAGATTATCCCGCAGTAGGTTGCCATTGCTTTCTGCGATAGACTTTTTGCCGAACAAGGCTATAGAACACAATCTGTCCTGCTATTTAACCCATAACTGGAAGGAAGAGATGGATTCCCAAGGGTATTTGCGCGTAAGTGAATACATTGGATTCAACTGGAATTCGAACTCGGTTCCCCGGTTTCTAGTTCCAAGCCAATACAATAGTACCAATCTGTTATAATCAGAGGTATAGTAGCCGTAACCTAGCCGTAATTCTTAATGTGAGTGTTGAGCTTGTATTGTCTATGCCAGTTTATTTATTCTTGGCTTTGTGACTGAAATGGCTATTCGAGCGTCGTTTGCCACGTTGAGTTTGCTACGTTTCTTGGTCTTCATTCCAAGGACAGTAGAAAAAGCTTGTTCACATAGATAAGTGGTTGGAAATCCTATGAGAATTTGTACTGCTCTAGAGGCTAGTGTTGGTATATCCTGCAGACGAGAGATTCAAAAGGTGTCTAGACCAGACTTGGTCTCAAACAAAAGCTTCCATACATTGTTCATCCTAAGTGTGAGAAATTCTTCTTTTGCTGGATAGCCCTCATCAGGAATGATATCTTCACACACAAGATATGGATTTCTTACCCATTCATTGTTGGAATTATTCAAGTTTGGAAAGTACTTACGTAAGTTTTCCAAGAGGTCATTTAGGTGGTCACTGATGTCTGTCTTCATATGGTTGAGGATGTTTTCAGAATTAACTTCATCAAGGAAGGCATCTAATGCAGAAAATTGTGCAAAAATTCCCTTTCAAATACGTCTGGTCCATAGTTCCAATTTCCCACAAAATGAAGCAATATTTTCCTGCAGTTCTCAAACCAAACATCCATTACCCCCAAAATATAGGCTCATTAACCCACTGGGGTAATTTACCCCGGGGTTGGGTAACATGGCAGGAGATGATCAATGCATCTTAGGGGCGATTCTCTTAGATATAACAACATCCTTAGACAAGTTGAGACACATCATCTCTGACTATAGAATCTCTAGGAGAATGATCTCAATTGTAAAATCATTTCTGACAGGTAGGTCTATGACAGGTAAGACAATGACTGGTAGGTCTATGACAGGTAGGTCTATGACAGGTAGGACAATGACTGGTAGGACAATGACTGGTAGGTCTATGACAGGTAGGACAATGACAGGTAGGTCTATGACAGGTAGGACAATGACAGGTAGGTCTATGACAGGTAGGTCTATGACAGGTAGGACAATGACAGGTAGGTCTATGACAGGTAGGTCTATGACAGGTAGGTCTATGACAGGTAGGACAATGACAGGTAGGTCTATGAAGGTTATTGCTAATAGTCAGTCTTCTGAAATTCATGGGATCAATGCAGGCTTTCTCAAAAGCTACCTTCTCGGTTTTACCCACTTTCTGCTTTATATTAACGATCTCAGGTCTTTATTAAATATCTATGCAGATGATACAACAGTGTCTGGGTGCACCTTCAAAAATGGAGATCACCAGAAGATGGTAACTGATCACTTTCTCGAGCTCTAAGAGCACAGTATGTATATTATCTAAACTTATTTATAAATGGAACTTTGTCTCTATGTGTGTGTCTGTGTGTGTGTGTCCGTTACTTATAGACTCCGAAACGGCTGAACTGATCTTCTTGAAAATTTACACAGTTGTACTATAAGCGTCTTAGCTAGGTTTTGTGTCGAGGTACCCCCGATAAATATCGAAAATCGATAATTGACAAAATCGGGTTATAGAAGGAGTGGTCCGATTTTAATCAAATTTGATACACTCATAGACAAAGACATAAGAAACGATATTCAGAAGTTTCAAGGTTACAGTTCATACAATAGTGCAGAAAATCGATAATATATATATAAATCGATATATATATATATATATATATAAAGCAAGATGTTTGTGTTTGTGTCTGTTTATCTGTCTGTATGTCCTTTATACAAATCCACAATTTTTATCCGATTCTCACCAAACTTCACACAAATATTCTTTAGGCTGAGTCTGAGCTCCAGGACCATGGATTAGTTTTAAAGCTTTCATTACACCCGAGCAATGCTAGGCTATATTGCTAGTATATGTATGTATATTCGATTTTAACATTCAATGACACCCAAACCAAACTAGGAGTGTTTCATTATCACCGAATAGACCCTGAATTTTTGCCTACTATTATGAACATCAGTAAAGTGCCATACATGATACACGCTTGCATGATCATGTCTCGAAAGATACATGACTGACTGGACAGAAGATTATCCCGCAGTAGGTTGCCATTGCTTTCTGCGGGAGACTGGTTGACAGCCAAGGCTATAGAACCAAATCTGTCCTGTTATTTAACTCATAGGTAGAGCGGGAAGCGATGTTTTATATTACTAAGTAGTAATTATTAGGGGATCAGTTTATTACTTCATAACAATAGAAAAACGATCCCCCACTTTATGCCTAGTAGAAGTCATGCCACGCTCAAGAACGAATCCTTATTATTTTCTTCGTATTCCCTTGGTAAGGAAGAAGTTTCATTAGAACAACGAGCTTCCCTAAACGCTAAGATTTTAACCTAGAATAAACCGTTATCTATCCTAGATGTCTTCATAATAGGGCCTTCTTATTTCTTTTTTCTTTGTTCATCTAAAAAAAAAAACTCTCTTGTGACATTCTAACTTGAGTGGCTCTTGGACCATGTTTCGGGTGAAAAAATAATAATAGCAATGTACAATGGAGTTTAAATTTTGTGGGCGCAGAGGTTCGTGGATTACTTGGTAGACAGTCATCTTTTTATATAACCGGATTCAGGATATTTGAGAATGGCGGTTGGGGTTCAGTTTCTTTGCTGGAGAAAAACATTACCACCATGAAGTAGAGTAAGCATAAAGCAGTGCAAATGATCTGTAACACGATCTGTGCGTGCCACATCTGTCAAGATAGAGTTTAGTTTCACCCGTCACTATCTACCCGAAAGATCAGACCAGGTGACACGGCGCCAGTGCTTCACGCTCGAACAGCAGTGTTGGGTGAACCAGATAAATCGTAGTAATTGATGAAATGGTGTCAACAATGCTGCTATTGTTCATCGATTCTTATAAAATCCTATGGAGCAGAGTGTATATTGAGTAATGAGTTGACATGAATACAACCCTTTTCAAGTGTAGCAATCATAAAAATATAATGAAGTTGCCTAGCATAAGGAATCGACAGCATTTACATTATTCGGACTATAGTCCTCTTGTTTTTTTGCCACTTTCGGCCGTTGTACGCTCCTGCCTTCTACAGGTGCTAGGAAATTTTAACCAAAACCTTTATTACAATCACTGGGGTATTTGAACTCCACTCCTTGCATGGTAGTGCCTCCTCTGGTAGTCATGAGTTATCTCCCTCTAACCCTGTAAGTTACTTGTTCACCACTGCTGTAGCCTGGTATTGAACTCACAACTCTTTGGGTCAAGTCACAGGAACTAACCAACGTCCTTAAGAATACATGGCCTAGTGGATATAGACGTTGGTTTGTTCCTGTGACTTAATCAAAAGAGTTGTGAGTTCAATATCAGGCTACAGCAGTGGTGAACATGTAACATGCAGGGTTAGTGGGAGATAAATCATGACTACCAGAAGAGGCACTAGTATCCAAGGAATGGAGTTCATATACCCCAGTGATTTCAATAAGGGGCTCGGTTCGAAATCCCTAGCACCTGAAGAAGGCCAGAGCGTACAACAGGTGAAACGTCGTACAAATGGCAACAAAGATGAGGGCAATAGTCTGAATAATGTAAATACTGTAAATCCTACCTCATCTCAGAAATATAGACAAATAGAATGATCTATTATTAAACGTCGTGCAAATGGCAACAAAGATGAGGACAATAGTCCGAATAATGTAAATACTGTAAATCCTACCTCATCTCAGAAATATAGACAAATAGAATGATCTATTATTAAACGTCGTGCAAATGGCAACAAAGATGAGGACAATAGTCCGAATAATGTAAATACTGTAAATCCTACCTCATCTCAGAAATATAGACAAATAGAATGATCTATTATTAAACGTCGTGCAAATGGCAACAAAGATGAGGACAATAGTCCGAATAATGTAAATACTGTAAATCCTACCTCATCTCAGAAATATAGACAAATAGAATGATCTATTATTAAACGTCGTGCAAATGGCAACAAAGATGAGGACAATAGTCCGAATAATGTAAATACTGTAAATCCTACCTCATCTCAGAAATATAGACAAATAGAATGATCTATTATTAAATGTCGTACAAATGGCAACAAAGATGAAGACAATAGTCCGAATAATGTAAATACTGTAAACACCAACTCATCTCAGAAATATAGACAATAAGGAACCGAACTTATTAAAACCCCATCGTTTATAAACTTTTCTCAATTCAAACAATTATGAAGAATTTATCATTGTTCAATTCCTTTAATTAGTTTATGCAAGTTTTAATAAAATAAGTACGGTAGCTTCACTCTGCCTTTTCTATTAATACTTTCATTGTAGTTTTCTGGTGAACTCTCCTCTACGGTACCTAGATTCAATGAATTTAAGCGAAAAATAGATTGACAGCAGGTCTCATCAGTTTATAATTAATAGGGATAGATATAACCTTAATTTCTATGCTAATAGTTTTTTGGGTTTTTTTCTCTCGCACGTATAGTTTATGAAAGACTCCGGTTTCTTGTTTTCCAGTTAATTTTGATCTTCAAATACTGAAATGCAATGCCAATCTTCCTACTTAATTCCTGTTCTTTTATTGACCAAATCTTCCTGTTCTTTTAATCTTCCTGTTCTTTTAATCTTCCTGTTCTTTTAATCTTCCTTTAATCTCCTTAATAATGATTTTCTCCGATTTTTGCTTTCCGTTTAAGTCGCCCTAACTTGGGGTGAAATTATTTTTTAAATGTTTTTCTTTTATGCCAGGATTCGTATTGAAAGATTCTATTCTAATCAGTCAGTGAAGTGCCATACGTGATACACACTTGGGCGATCATGTCTCAAAAGAGACATGACTGACTGGGTAGAAGATTATCCCGCAGTAGGTTGCCATTACTTTCTGCGGTAGACTGGTTGCCAGCCAATGCTATAGAACCCAATCTGTCCTATTATTTGACTCATAGCTAGAAAGGGAAGAAATGTATTATATTATTAAGTAGTAATTAGTGGGGGATCATTTTATTACTTCATAACCATAAAAAACGATCCCCCACTTTTTGTCCAGTAGAAGCCTTACTCATGTTTCTAACTATTATATTCAGTCAGTCAGTTAAGTGCCATACGTAATACATGCTTTGTCGATCATGTTTCGAAAGAGACATGACTGACTGAGCAGAAGATTATCCCGCAGTAGTTAACCATTGCTTTCTGCGGTAGACTGGTTACCGACCAAGGCTATAGAACTCAATCTGTCCTGTTATTTAACCCATAACTGGAAGGAATAGACGGATTAATACATTTCCCAAGGGTATTTGCGCGTAAGTGAATGCAATGAATTCAGCTTGAATTCGAACTCAGCTCCCCGATTTCTATAGATAAGAAAAAGATAGAGGGGAAGGAAAAGCTCGTGTAGAGAGGAAGTGTGTTCTCTTTCTTCAGTGGTGTAACAGACGGAGGAACTAAGTAACTAACTAAGAAAGGAACAAACAAAATTATTATCTGATAGGAAGAGTCCATTATAGTTCAAAACATGTAGGTCCCATGACACTATCTCATATCAGAAGTATAGACAAATTATTATTGTTAATACACAATTTTTATCGTATTACTGGTACATCGGCGCAGGGCCAGGTCATCAGAGACATAACTGTTTCCCCTTTTCTGTTAAGAAGAGTAGCTACAAACCCAGTAGGATTTTTAAAAAAAGGTTGTCAAAGATTGCATAAACTTTCTTGAATCAACGGTCACCTACCTGTATGAGATAAATTGGGCTCCATAGCCATATATGCAGCCAGTAGAGTGAATACGGCATCGATGAATGGGATCTTCCAAGACTGAAGTCAAAGGATAGGGCAGAGGTTCCTCTCTATAAAAAAAAAACAAATGGGCACATTTCCGTGATCAAGGTCAGCCTTTGGCTGAAGGATAAAAGACAGTTGATGTTGAATTTAATTTTTTTGAGGATTGTAGGCGGCAAGGATTCGAGAAACTGGAAAAAAGTTTTACATGCGAGAAAAATAACAACCAGAATGGAACTTAAGTTATTACAACAGGGAAACGATGGGGTGAGCCAAAGTTGAAATACCAAGGAAGAATTCTCATTGAAACAATTGCCAAGAAAATATTTCGAATTAGCTTTTTTGTCGGCCCTGTTTCAAAACTAAGGATATATATATATATATATATATATATATATATATATATATATATATATATATATATATATTGATTGATTGATTGATTGTTTAATTACGTAGTTTTTGGTATTAATGAAATTAGACGAGTGCACATTTGTATTAAAATTGTATTATATTGTAAAACTTTTGAATATTTTCGATTTGGAAAGGAGTTATTCCGCGACCTAGATTTCTGCCATTAGTGGTGTCTTCAGGTGATTTTCAATAACTGATTTTACGGTTTACCGTTGTTGTTGTTGTTGTTGTTGTTGTTGTTGTTGTTGTTGTTGTTTTGTTTTAAGATAGATAGATAGATAGATAGATAGATAGATAGATAGTGATTCAAGTGAGATAGATAGATAGATAGATAGATAGATAGATAGATAGATAGATAGATAGATAGAGAGATAGATAGATAGAGAGATAGATAGAGAGATAGATAGAGAGATAGATAGATAGATAGATAGATAGATAGTGATTCAAGTGAGATAGATAGATAGATAGATAGATAGATAGATAGATAGTGATTCAAGTGAGATAGATAGATAGATAGATAGATAGATAGATAGATAGATAGATAGATAGATAGATAGTGATTCAAGTGAGATAGATAGATAGATAGATAGATAGATAGATAGATAGATAGATAGATAATGAACAGACTGAGATAGATAGATAGATAGATAGATAGATAGATAGATAGATAGATAATGAACAGACTAAGATAGATAGATAGATAGATAGATAGATAGATAGATAGATAGATAGATAGATAGATAGATAGATAGATAACCACGCTTAAATTCATGTGGTTAGGGAACCGGAGGAAAATGATCGTCATTGTAGCTGTCATGAAAAAATTTGCAGAAAAGACAGTGAGCATCCACGCCATGTCGGTGAGAAAGTGAATGAAATTCCAGATGCTAAATCAAGAAAACTCTGCACCTCCTCGAGTTAATTCTCACAACAAACTTCAAGTGGAATGACTACATAGAGTCCATAGCTAAATCCGCTGCTAAGAAATTCGGTTCTCTGTGCAGGGCCAGGAAGTTTTTCCCGTCTGAAACAATCCTGCACATATACAAATCTACCACCCGCCCGTGCATTGAATACTGCTGCCATATCTGGTCGGGTGTTCCTGCTATCCACCTAGGGGTCCTTCACAAAATCCAACTGAGAATCTGTAATGTGACAGATCCCGACTTGGCAGCTCGGATACAGTCACTTTCACACCGGCGTAACGTGGCTTCTCTGTGTCTCTTCTACAAATAATTTCATGGCTTCTGCTCAGATGAGCTTAGCTCACTGGTGCCCCCTTTACATGAATTTACTCGAGCCTCAAGATTAGCAATTAGGTCCCACCCTTTTACTGTAAAATCAATAAATTGTAAACGCAAATTCCTACTCCATAAGTTTCTTCTTCCGAACTTCCGTTTACTTGCTTTCCCGACAGCTACAATCTCCAAGAATTCAAATTCAAAGTCAATAGTCATCTCACTAACATGCATCCACTTTCTCTCTCTCTCTCTCTCTCTCTCTCTCTCATGCTCCTTTCTTCTTCCACTCCACTCTCATCAGTATTCACATCATTCTCTTACCCACTTCTTGACACCCTCTATAACCTGTCACTCTTTCTCATAATTTTCCTCTTATATAACACCCTGCACAACAGTGGCAGTAAAATGCCTTGCTTGGGGCGATAAGATTATTAAAAAAAAATTATGTACTATTATAATGTGGGTATAAAGTGGGGGATCAGTTCTACATTATAATCAATATATAAACTAATCCCTCACTTTACGACCACTTTCATCCTCTCTCTCATGCTCCTTTCTTCGTCCACTCCACTCTCATCAGTATTCTCATTCTTCTCTTAACTTGTTCCTGACACCCCCTATAACCTGTCACTCTTTCTCATATTCTCCCTGCTCAACAGTTGCAGTAAAATGACTTACTTAGAGCTACACGATTATGAAAAAAAGAATCGATTACATTGCAGATCCTTTTTGGGATTTTGTCAAGAACCTCGACATGAATATTGTACATCGGAAAAAAATCCGACATCCTCTAATTTTTAGCGACTCCCTGTACAAAGCTTTTACGTTCTTTTCTTTTTTCTTTTTTTTTTTTTTCAATTGGAGTAGATAGACTAAACTATCGCCCGGTTCACACTCCACCCACGTCTATTGAACAGGTGTAGAGGCTCATCCCTTGTTCCCTGTTTAAGATTTGGTTACCGGCTTTCTCTTTTCCAACCTTTTCACTTTTCTTTTTTATTTTATTTTTTTTCAATTGGAGTAGATAGACTGAACTATCGCCCGGTTCACACTCCACCCACGTCTATTGAACAGGTGTAGAGGCTCATCCCTTGTTCCCTGTTTAGGACGTGGTTTCCGGCTTTCTCTTTTCCAATCTATTCACTCTTACGTAACCCCCTGCACACCAGTGGCCTTACCGCCTTGCTTGGGGTGATGTAATTAAAAAAAAAATTTTTAATCGATTATGACATTTATTTTTCGATTTTCCCAGTGAACGAGAATAAATATCTGGAGTTGCGATCCTAATTTTATTCTAGATTCTTTTCAATATATTTACACTTCCAAATATAAAAAATCTAATGAATGTTACAATGTCAAACACAGTCACTTTCTCCCCTTATTTCCCTCATACGAGATGATAAAAAAAATAAAAACACTAATGTTGAATGCGGAAAAGTTGGCCAGGTATTAACAGATGAATAATCGAGACAACGCCAAGGGCGAGACATGTTTGTTAAAATTAAAAAGCGGTTTGCTCAAAAGAGACAGACGACATGACGGAAGAGTCAAAATATCTAGATGCAAAATTGTACACTGATGACGACACATTTCATTTTTACTTGTGGAAAATGAAGAGAACCGATAAATTTTGAAGCTGGAAATCGAAAACCATTGAATTTTTGAAGCCGAGTTCAAATTCCAGTTGAATTCCTTGCATTCACTTTGGCGCAAGTACCCTTGGGAAAGGTATGAATTCGTCTATTCCCTCCAGTTATTTGTTAAATAACAGGACAGATTGGGTTCTATAGCCTTGGCTTGCAACCAGTCTACCGCAAAAAGTAATGGCAACCTAATGCGGGATAATCATCTGCCCAGTCAGGCATGTCTCTTTCGAGACATGATCACCTAAGCGTGTATCACGTACGGCACTCAACTGAATGACTGAATATATTAGTTGGAAACATAATTAAAACTACTGGGCATAAAATGGGGGATCTGTTTTCTATTGTTATGAAGTAATAAACTGATATCCCACTAATTAATACTTAATAATATAATACATCACTTCCCACTCTAGCTATGAATCAAATAACAGGACAGATTGAGTTCTATAGCCTTGGCTGGCAACCAGTCTACCGCAGAAATTAATGAAAACCTAATGCGGGATAATCATCTGCCCAGTCAATCATGTCTCTTTCGAGACATGATCACCAAAAGCCTGTATTACGCATGGCATTTAACTGACTGATTTATTTCTGCTAAAGTACATGTTATATTTCAAGCAGAAAAAATGTACAGTAATATTTAGCAACACAGTTTTCATTGTTACCATAACACGCGCCCCTGAAGATGACCTCGGAAAGAGGTTGAAAGTACTTGGGTACCTTAAGAAATGAATGAAAATAACATCTGTCAACGTTACAGCTCATTTCTGACATCTTTTGATTGTAATACGCAAAAGATTATGCGTGAGTATGAACGGATTTTATTAAAAATAAGCAAACATATTGTTTGCAATTTATTTAATCTGTCACGTTTAAAAGAAAATTTGCTGCATAAATACACAGAAATATATAATCATAATCCACATACAAGATTGTTTCGCTGTATCACAGCTCAACAGTGTGGTTAGACAACCAATTGCCTCCGGCCGGGATCGAAACTCAACCGATTTAGTGTAAGTCGGGGTTGCTAACCTCTAAGCCCATGGTTCTCAATCCGGGGGTAAATTACCCCAGTGGGGTAATGAGCCCATATTTTGGGTGTAATGGATGTTTGGTTTGGAAAGCGGCAATCAGCTTATAATTTCACACTGTGTCCTCGGAAAGAAGACCAAGAAACGTAGCATGGCAAACGATGCCCGAATAGCCCTTTCAGTGACAAAGCCAAGAATAAATAAACTGGCACTGGCAATACAAGCTCAACACTCACATTAAGAATCACGGCTAGGTTACGGCTACTATACCTCTGGTTATTATAGATTGGTACTATTGTATTGAATAATTTCCATTAACTTTGTCTGCTTTTGATGTATGAAAATATAATTACTTCTTTTCCTATATTACGGGTATTTGTTCATTGGGGTAATGGATAATAGTGAAATTGTATTTTGGGGTAATGGATAATATTGAAATTGTATTTTGGGGTAATGGATAATATTGAAATTGTATTTTGGGGTTATCGCAGCAAAAAGGTTGGGAATCTATGACATAGAATGTGTGTGCGTGTGTGAACAAATGTGTGTGCGTGTGTGGACGAATGACTTCAGAAATACTCACACATATGTGCGTCGCTTTACTCGCGTTCGACTCGTTTGACCTGTTGCTGTTCTGATACAAAAACGGACTATTTGTAAACATCGAACGAAAGGCGGCGGACACTGGCTCCGTACGTTCGTTTTATATTACGGGTATTTGTTCATTAGGGGTAATGGATAATAGTGAAATTGTATTTTGGGGTAATCGCAGCAAAAAGGTTGGGAACCTATGCTCTAAGCCATAGACACATGTATCCCCCAGTTCAACATAACCAATATATTGCAGAAAACACAAATAACAGAAAGCCTGAGTATGTCGACAGATAAAAATTTTCAGTGATGTAGAATTCTTTTTGATCACGAGTCCATTAAATAAAGAAGTCAATTTCTCCCACAATCACAGTTCACAATTTATGAGAGTGAATATTTACTGAAAACTATTCCCACTGTTTGTAGCGAGATGCGACCACGCGAAATCGGATTATGAAACTAGCACTCTGGCTTTCAGATTCTGACTTGGAAGCTTTCTGCCTGCGACCCATCCTCCCGCCAAATATTCTGTCTCCGACTCTGAGCGGGAAACGCGCCAGGCCTTTGATCAAGGCCCACTCTTTGAGCGATGCAATTAGTCCACCGTCAGTTCGCACACAGCGAAGCTGTTACGTGCGGCAAGCCTTCATTGGTAAAGCCTGTCATAAATCGAATCCAAAAGTGGCCAATTGGAAATGCAGAAGGAAAGGCAGCAGAAAAATGAACTAGGACTAAAGTTCAGAAAATAAGGTATTACTTTATTAGTATTTATTAGATTCTTATGCCTGATCTAGGGAAAGGGTTGGAAGAGAAAAAAAACTTTATATTTGACACGATAAACATTAAATAAACATGCTTTCTTTTTCATTTGACATGCTATATGTTGTACAGAAGAGAGAGATTCAAATTTAAACGCCAGATAGATAGACATAAATAAACTATATATATATATATATATATATATATATATATATATAATAAAATTAGGAAGATCAGCCGATTACATTAACAGGTTCTCAACCTGTCGGTATCATCAGGTGTTATGGACTGAATTGATAACGCTTTATCTTTGAACACACAACTTTATTTTTGAATGCACAACAGGAAGTTTGAAACTCGTTGTGTATTCAAAAATAAAATGTTAATCTATCTATCTATCTATCTATCTATCTATCTATCTATCTATCTATCTATCTATCTATCTATCTATCTATCTATGTCTGTTCATTATCTATCTATCTATCTATCTATCTCCACAGTCCAGATCATAATCTTTTTATCAAAATGGAATAGTCCATTATTTATGATGTATTGACAGTCGACATTAAACATTTCTATCTTCCCTTTTTTTGCTTTCATTCTCTCACTTAAACCATTAGTGTCAGTTTCCCTCTTTCCACGCAATCAAGACGAAATAGTCCATTGTTATTCATGAGGTATTTGCCATGTGTATTGGTCATGCGAAGTAAAGAAAGAAGGGAAAAGCCCAATTATAATAGTTCTTTTTTTTTCAAGAACATCATTATTAAAATTGTTTAAATAATCTTGGATTCTAAACACGTCTTTACATCTAAACTGTAATGCACTGCTTAATATTCGGTGGAATTTAAGGTCCACTGAACACTATGACCGCTTTATTAAAAGAATATCTTTCACACACAATTTATTCAGAGGTTCATTAATTTTTTATTTTTTCGGGTTTGAGATGGAGCTTGAAGTGCGTAAACAACGCCAACTTGATGAAAACTTTTGCCTTATTGAATTGTGATTTACGTGTGCCTTCATAAGATCAAAGTATGACTGAGCAGTAATCTTACTAATAGGCCCGCCATTTTACCACCTTTAATTCCAGCTAAAAACATCACTCCATCTCAGAATCTCACTTTCATTTACCCTTTTCAGACCTGATTTAATGTTTGTTTTTTTTCTGAGCAGAAAAAACAAAAACCCTGAAAAGTGAAGACTTCACAATAAGGACTTCACGAAATTAATTCTGTAAATGTCTTTATCTTTATCTTGATATGAGTAATTACTTGCTGAAAATGTCTTTCGACCAGGTTGTGGTGTAGTGGATATCGACTCGGAACGACAAATCAGATTTTGAAGCTGGAAATTGAAAACCATTGAATTTTTGAAGCCGATTTCGAATTCCAGTTGAATTCCTTGCATTCACTTTTCGCACAAATACCCTTGGGAAAGGTTTTAATCCGTCTCTTCCCTCTAGTTATGGTTTACATAATAGGACAGATTGGGTTCTATAGCCTTGGCTGGCAACCAGTCTACCGCAGAAAGTAATGGCAACCTACTGCGAGATAATCTTCTGCCCAGTCAGTCTCTTTCGAGACATGACCGCCCAAAGTGTGTATCGTGTATGCCACTTAACTGACTGACTGAATATAACAGTTGGAATCATGATTAAGGCTTCAACTGGGCATAAAGTGGGGGTGTCAGTTCTCTATTGTTATGAAGTAATAAAGTGATCTCCCACATATTAATACTTAATAATAAAGTACATATCTTCCCCTTCTAGCTATGAGTCAAATTACAAGACAGATTGGGTTCTATAGCATTGGCTAGCAACCAGTCTACCGCAAAAAGTAATGGAAAATTACTGCGGGATTATCTTCTGCCCAGTCAGTCATGTCTCTTTCGAGACATGATCGCCCAAAGCGTGTATCACGTATGGCACTTAACTAACTGACCAGAAAAATACTGAAAAACACAGCAATTTTGATTCTAAGCATCATTGCAATTTAACACATACACACAGATATATATATATATATATATATATATGTGTGTGTGTGTGTGTGTGTGTGTGTGTGTGTGTGTGTGTGTGACATAATGATAATATACACGCTAAAAAGTCTGCCTCCTTCTACCGAGCGTCCGTAGCTCAGAAGTAGAATCGCCGACTGACGCCGATGCGTCGGGTTTCAATCCTGGGTAAAAAGCAATCGGATGTCTAACCGTACTGATGAGCTGTGATACGGCGAAACAGCTCTATCTGCGGATGACTATATATATATTATTTAATACGTTAGAACATGGACAAAAACTACTACAAAATTGTACATTTTGTTTTGACATTGAAAGAATAATGTCTCATCAGGCAATTAACAATGATGGTAATAAACGTTTGTATTTAAAACTTTTTTTTCAGTTTACGAAACTAACGCTTCCGTTTTTTATTTGTTTTATTTTTAACTTTCCTGTTAGAAAGTGAAGAAGAAATAAGTGAGAAAATGGTGATTTAAATAATACTGACATGATGGATTCATGATAGTCAATAAATCTACTGGAGTTAAGTTTGATAAAATTTGAAAATTAATCCATAGGGTTTTTAAACTTTTGGTCTTAGAGCGTAGTTATTGATTCTAATATAAAACAAGTTGACTTCTTAGACATAATGTTAAACTTAGTTTCCAGTAATTTTCAACCTTACATAAAAAGCTATGTTAACCAAATTTATATAAACCCTGGATCTAATTACCCACCATCTGTAATCCAACATATTCCATCATCGGTTGAATGACACATTAACCTACACTTCTTTAGCAGAAAAATATTAAGAAAAACATAAAACTATTTACGATAAAGTTCTTAAGAACAGTGGGTTCAGATCTTCTGACATTAGATTTGTGAAAGAGTATAATTTTAGAAAGAAAAACAGAAACAGATAGATCATCTGGTAGAAGGTTCGGTTAGTTTTGAACCTTTTAAAACTCTTCATCTCGCAATCAGCACCACAACTTGACAAGACAAAAAAAGTGTTGTAACGAAATAGCTATATTGTAGTGATGTTAAACATACTTGTATTTATGTTATAAATTTCAAATAAAGAAATAAAATAAATATTATTTCCTCTACTCTGTATTGAGCACTCTTTCAAAAAGAGTGATTTCTTTCGATATCGAAATTTTATTCCATCCATACCAACACAATATTATATTTATATATATATATATACACACACACACACATATATATATACACACACGCACACACACACACACACACATATATATATATACACACACACACATATATACACACAGACACACACAGACACACACACACACATACACACACACATATATATATATATATATATATATATATATATATATATATATAATGAAATTGTAATTCACTTCATATGGGAAATAGCCTATCTCGGAAGACAAAGATGTCAACAGTAGTCTGTCTTGTCAACACCGGTGAAGACTGAGTTAATGATAGAAATAAAAATTTCGGTCAGACGAAAGGAACGAGACAAGGTTCAAGAACAACCCACCCTGACACTCGTCCGTGCATATATATATATATATATATATATATATATATAGGAAAAACTACTAAAAAGTTGTAAGTTTAAAAATGTATTTTTTTGACAGTATTTATTTATTTCTGTTATTATATACATATATTGGATATTTCAGACCGGCCTCGGCCTTTTTTCAGAAACAAATGATTTTAGTAGCTTTTTCCTATACATATTAAGACAGTATACGTGGATTATCACTATACTATATATATATATATATATATATATATATATATATATATATATATATATATATTTCACTTCCTAATTTTGACTTTAACTTTTATTTTATTTGAAATTTTAAAATTTTTATTTTCCATCTACATATTTTAAAATTTAAATTTTATAAATTTTTCGTTTCATGATTTACGCCCCTTTGATTTCGTCTCCCTGCATTTTAATATTTTTAATATTTTTATTTCATGTTTTAGTTTTAAAATTTTATTTTCAGTTATATCTTTTTGTAATATTTAACTTTATAATCTAGTTATTAAAAACGCAGTAACTTAACTTTGTACGATTTATTTCCCATGAACATCAAGTGAACTTAAATTGAAATCTATTAAATTACTGTCAGTTTGAAATATGCACCTGATGATTATAAACCGCATGAAATTCCGAGTTGTGCCATAGACGTATGACCATATGCATATTAACATTTTTATTATACACACACACACACACACACACACACACACACATATATATATATATATATATATATACAGATATATTTATATAGATATATGTACATATAATTCATTTCAAATTGTCGCTTGTTTATAACCAAGTTCCGTTAAAATTCGGTAATTTCCGTAACATGTTTACATTTGCTGACATTACGATACATTTCAGAGCAGATATGGTTGTTTGCGATGAATCGAAAATTGTGTTATATAGGCTTGATAAAAACCTCGTTTAGACTGGAGGTTATTCATGGTCGAGAGACGTCGCCAGACCAAATCGTAGCTTCCCCTATGTAAATAGGGGTCGCAGGTTCGAATCCTGCCGAATGGTACACATTTTCATAATAACAATTTATCGTAAATAATCAGGCCAGTAGATATAAATATATAATATTGTTTAATTAAAAAACAGAATATCTACTTAAATACGAGTATCGATAAAAAATAATGTTCATACAATTCATTTCATATATATATATATATTTATGTCGATATGAATATATAGATATGTATAATCATGTAAATAGTTACATATGTAGGTAGGTAGATGTGCATATATATATATATATATATATATATATATATATATATATATATATCAGTTAGATTCTGAGTTTTTGATCCTGGGTTTCACGCTTTTGTGATTGTCTGATCCAGGATCACAAACTCACACTATCTAACTGAATATGTTAGCTCTATCACTGATATTGAGCGCTTTCAAATAAGTACCTCGCATATATAATATATAAATAATATAATATATATTCCAAGTTGCATATATATATATATATATATATATATATATATATATATATATATACACACATTTAGAACGAAAATGGGTTGCAGACAGAGATTGACGTTTAGTCACAATGTTGCTACTCAAATCTTTTGGCCTTTTCTTTTTTAATTGTGAAATACACAAAAACAAACCTATTCATAAAATTTACAACCAATGATATTAAAAAAAAAAACAACACAAAGATGTAAACTCATTAGACCTAATATCATAAATAGAATAAAAATTAAAATTAAAATAACATAAAAATAAAATAAATCATATAAATATTCATTTCCGTTTTCATCTTCTCGTTCCTCTCTACATTTTCTCACTTATTTTTCTCTTCGCTTTCTTTTTCTTCTGTATCTTTCCTTTTCCTCTTTTTTATCTTTTTTTTTTATTTTTTATTTTATTTTTTATTTTTTATCTTTTTTTTTTGATTTCTCATCTTATTTTCTTTTCTTTTTCCCCTATTTCTTTTCTTCTTTTTACTTTGTTCTTTATTAATTACTTTTTACCTTGCACGGAATTTTTTTTCCAAAACCACAAGAAATTGTTGGTTTCATGTAATCAATTTTTTATAAAATAAAAGCGTTGATAACCATGATTATCAATTATCTGGTGGGACTTTGTTCTTTCAATGTCGAAACAAAATGTACAATTTTGTAGTAGTTTGTAGTTTTTCACATGTTCTAACGTAATAATTAATAATAAATATTTATTGCTGTACTTTTACATGTGCACTGTTTTAAATTAATGTTTAGAACCTTACGATTTTATGCTTCGTTCTTATTCATTTGAATATATATATATATATATATATATATATATATATATATATATATTTTAATCATATCACCCCGAGGAAGGCGGTAACGCCACTGATGTGCAGGGGGCTACGTAAGAGTGAAAAGATTGGAAAAGAGAAAGCCGGAAACCACATCCTAAACAGGGAACAAGGGATGAGCCTCTACACCTGTTCAATAGACATGGGTGAAGTGTGAACCGGGCGATAGTTTAGTCTATAGATAGATAGATAGTGTTATATATATATATATATATATATATATATATATATATATATATATTAACTATTCAGAAATTATAACATGGATATGTTATAATATTACTACAAAAGTAGTTATTTTGTTTCGACATTTCTTGTGTCTTGTCAAGTGATGTGGTTTATTTCAAAATTGAATGGTTTTAAAAGGTTAAAAACAAGCAAAACCCCTTTAATCAGGGAGGCATTGTTGTATTTACAATGTGGACCAATCAGAATAAAGCAACTTCTAATTTGGAGAATATGTGAGCAGATTTAAAAATAATTTTGAGGGGCATCAGTATTAATATTTGATTAAATTGATATCAGCATTATTAATTAACTATTATATCTACTTTATTATTGTTACGAAATTTTAAAAAAAATTCTAAGTTTAACAATTTATTAGATTTAGAAAGTTATTCATATATTAAATGAGGAAGAGAAAGAACGTATACATAAATAAACCTACAAACATCCACACATGGAAAAATAGACGCGTATATTCAGAAATACTGGCAAACAGACACATAAACAGATTAATATACCCACGCATATATACATACACAAATTACAAAATTTAGCTTTTATCGACTTGTCAATTTGTCTGTTAAATTTTAAAGCTTTATCTGTACACAGACTAAGTATTGAGCACTTTTTTAAGAATAGGTTTTCTTTGAATAAGGAATATTATTCCGACCATACGTACCCTATATTCGGTTTTATATATATATATATATATATATATATATATATATATATATATATATATATATATATATAACTTTCTCTGTGCGAGATAGAAAACAATGAATAAATCCTCACTGGCCTGTAGGCTATTAATCAAAACCAGAAACATTTCATTTGCAATGCAAGTCAAATTCACTTTTTAAATATCAAAACGAAAAAAAAAAAGATAGCAATATTTTACAAAAATAATTACTGATTTATCCGAGAAGGAACCAGTAATAAATGTTTCAAATCGAAAGGCAACAATAATCTAATCTTCGTAAGAAAGTTTATCGATCTGAAATTGATTTGAATAATTTCCGAATAGGCACTGTCGGTGAGAAAACACTCCATTGGTTTTACAAAGACCTCCCCAATCGAGACACAATCGGAGAACTGATATAATTTAATCAATAACAAAGTGCTCTCCATTTTAAGTATGTCTTTCCACTTTAACGAGTAAATAAAAAAAAGGACTTCGTTATTAACATATATTTTTTGTTTGTTTTGTAACAAAAATCTAATTCGCTTTTGATTTTACTTGTCGATAGAGGAATTAACGTAAACCAATACAAAGCCATTTCGAAATCAGAGTGAAAATATATATATATATATATATATATACTAGAAGTATAGCCCGGCGTTGCTCGGGAGTAATGAAAGCTTTAAAACTAATCCATGGTCCTGGAGCTCAGACTCTTTGGATGTTGACACGAAAGACTAAAAAGCAATAGTTGTTTCCAGTGAAAATCAGTTCACCCGTTTCGGAGTCTATAGGTAACGAACACATACACACACACGCACACACACAATTACACACACACATACACACACAGAGATAAAGTTCCATTTATAAATAAGTTTAGATTACCATTTTCGTTGAGTTAGGATGTAAGGTCGATGTACTGGACAGTATTTTGAAGAACCGAGTTCGGGTACTAGTCTAATTTGTTCACTCACAAATACCCTTTAGAAATTAATGAATTAATCTTTTTACCCCCAACTATGTGTAAAATAGTAGGCGTTGCGTTTGAAAAAATTGTCGTTATTCTAAAAAGTTGTTAATGCAATATTCATTTGCATAAAAGTATTAATTCTTACAGTCGAAGTTTTATACGGCAAATATAAATGTTTTAATTTGCCCAAATCATTTATAAATAGAATTAAAATTATCAATTGGTTTTCAATTCTTTTCATTTAAAAACTCTCATGAAATACTTAAATGTGACGCATTTAATTAAGAGAATTAAATAAAAAAAAATTCAGTGAAAATTAGTGAAAAAATTATTAAAAAATTTATTATTAAAAAATTTTAAAAAAGAATTTATTTTAAATTTATTTATTATTTATTTATTTATTATTTATTTATTTATTTATTATTTATTTATTTATTTATTATTTATTTATTTATTTATTATTTTTAAAAAAAATTATTATTAAAAAATTATTAAAAAATTTATTATTAAAAACTTATTAAAAAATTATTAAAAAATTCAGTGAAAAAAACTTCAGTGAAAATCAATGCAAACTATGGAAGAAATTAAGTGGCTAAATTAAAATAATTAAGTGGCTAAATTAAATTAAGTGGCTAAATTAAATTAAGTGGCTAAATTAAATTAAGTGGCTAAATTGAATTAAGTGGCTAAATTAAATTAAGTGGCTAAATTAAATTAAGTGGCTAAATTAAATTAAGTGGCTAAATTAAATTAAGTGGCCTAAAAGACAAAAAGAAAAAGAAATAAATGTTTTTGTTGTTGATTTTTTTTAAATTTCAAATAACTACAAATGTGCTGATAAACTGTAAAGCAATTCAATCGCTAGCTCATCCCTTGTTCCCTGTTTAGGTTGTGGTTTCCGGCTTTCTCTTTTCCAATCTTTTCACTTTGTTTTCCAATCTTTTCACTTTGTTTTCTTTTTCTTTTTTTTTTTTCAATTGGAGTAGATAGATCTATCTATCGCCCGGTTCACACTCCACCCACGTCTATTGAACAGGTGAAGAGGCTCATCCCTTGTTTCCTGTTTAAGATGTGGTTTCTCGCTTTCTCTTTTCCAATCTTCTCACTTTGTTTTCTTTTTTTCTCAATTGGAGTAGATAGATCTATCTATCGCCCGGTTCACACTCCACCCATGTCTATTGAACAGGTTAAGAGGCTCATCCTTTGTTCCCTGTTTAGGATGTGATTTCCGGCTTTCTCTTTTCCAGTCTTTTCACTATTACGTAGCCCCCTGCACATCAGTGGCGTTACCGCCTTGCTCGGGGCGAAACGATTAAAAAAGAAAAGAAAAAAAAAAACTGAGCCTTAATGACGGCCTTATGCTTTCTAAATATTTGCGTCACTCTCCCCCTTTACATACCTTCTCAAAGATTTTTTTTATTTCTTTTTTGTCTGAATACTGTTGGGACGCCCGCGCCTATCCGGCTATAATGGACTATTCCATTACTGTTTAAAGTAATGGTGGCATCTACGCAAGAGAGTGTGTCGAGCAGCCGATCGACAAGTCAGTCGTAGACTTCCGGTGACGACCCGGAAGTACCCATTGCTCATACTACGTCTTACGACGGTTGGGACGATTAACCCTTATTCTTGTATTGGATACTAATAACCTTTATAAATACTATTTTCACGGAATACAACCTATTCCTGTTGTTGAGTTATTTATTCTTACTCACGACATAACAAATACAATGTTCCAGTCAATTCAAGCTTTGGTTCGTAAATTTGGTGACGTCGTAATTGTGAATTTAATCCCTGGTCTCAGGTTAGGGTAGTGCAGATTTAAACTCAGTGAAAAAAAGAGATAATTGAACGATATTACATAACAAGAAAAGGATATATCCCTAAGCAGTGACAGTAATAAAAAAAAAGTACAATCTGCCTCTGTAAATTAAATAAAGAGTCCAACACGAATAGAATTTTTTTTTAAAAGTTATCTGTATCGATGAACTCCTGAAGAAGGCTGTAGGTCATACGGCTGAGACTTTGTGGTAATAAAATCAATGATGGACATTATTCTGAATGTAAATAAAAAGTCTATTTTCTGCGGCGCTACAATTGATTTCTAAATGCTTTCTACATTTCTCTAACATTTAATACGACTTACGTGTTAATTGCAAAAACGATCACTAGATCTGATCAAATCTAAATCACGATCTCACTTTACCGAAAACATTCAGTCACGGACTCTTCCATGCATATGTTAGCCATTGCTGGTGATAATAGCGAGCCCATTGTTAAACCTTCATCTTATCAATATACGTCTGTTTCCATACCGACATGTGTTGTCTGTGTACAGGAAGTGAGCATCTTCACCAGGTAATCTGTTTCTATACTGATACGTTCTCCTCCAAATGAGTCCAACACCAATCTGTCCCTGGCTACTGGTAATGCCTCCTCTGTGGGTACCTTGTTCAACGTACTCACCACGTCCAGGCTCACAATTTAGCTGCAGTGATTCAACACTATGCAGTAGGAATATTCATACAGTAAGAATACCATAGAGAACATGATTAAGAACTGTGTGCACACCATCCCATTCAGCTGTAGCAAAAAAATGTAAAAGAGAAACAGGCGGCCCTTTTAAGACTGCAAGAACACCCTGAAGCCGTAACAGGGGGTTAAAAAGAAAAGCCTGGTAATATGTAGAGGGAAAAGAGTGATCACCGCTCCCTGTGGAATGAAGTTGAAATAAAACAACACCGACAAATATGAAAAAATAAGGAATAAGCGCATATTCTAGGCTACAAGAATCCCCTAAGCCAGTCAAATACAGACATGAATACATTATGGGAACCAGTAATACAGAGAGTTAGAGTAAATACGATAATAAAAGAAATTGCAATATGAGCTCTGGTAATCGTAATATCAGCTCCGGTAATTGTAATACGAGCTCTGGTAATTGTAATATGAACTCTGGTAAATGTTAATTGAGACACTGTGTTTCTAAGTCCTAAACATTCACTAACTAATATTCCCGAGGTCACATAGTTTCAGCGGATAAAAGTATTGGTTGGGTAATAAAAAAAGAAACTTAACCCAAAGAGTTGTGAATTTTATGGAACAAAACCTGGGGAGTTGGGTCACTAAAGAGAAATAACTGAAACTAAGATATCTAGAGGAGGCATGACACGCAAAACTAGAACAATCTACTCCAGTGAACAAAATAAAAGCTTCCGTTCGAAATCTCAATGTATATCACCTGAAGGAGACTGGAGCGTACAACGGTCGAAACGTCATAAATATAGCAATAAAGATTAGGACAACAGTTCGAATAATGACAAAATACTGGTGTCAATGGAAGTATGAAGAACAACGATAATTTGTTGAATTCCACACTAGGTAATTTAGTGGTTCATAAGATTGTGTTGCGTCAATCTTACAACTATAGAAAGAACCCTAATACTAGATTAGCAATTAGTTTTCATAATTTTGCAACTGAAATAACGAGATGCAACTGTAATTTTTATTCTAATAGTTTCTTCTCTCGCACTTCTGGCCTGTGGAGTTCTCTTCTGACTTTTTGCTTTACCGGTTACCACCTTCTGTCTTTTGTATCCCTTATCGTTTATTGCGCCTTTTCTTCAATAATGTTTTCTCGTTTTATCTAACTCTCGGTAACCCCTGGCTTCTTAGTTGATTTATCGTCTTGCTTGGGATAAATGGTTAAAATAAATGTCATGGCGGCATCACCGACAGACTGAATGAACTCTTCCAACCATTACTTATACCTCCCCTCACAAGAGGTGAGAGGTAGTAGCCTGAGGTGAGCGCCCTCAGAGCGGCCCGAAATCAGCCGAGAGTCGGTCTATGAACACTGCTACCTTAACGACCATTACGAGTCCCAGTTCTAAGGCCGAGGGTCGAATCATAGTCTTCCACTCTAACTCGACCTTTAGCCGGGTCCACGACAATTTTGTACCGTCTTCTTCTTTGTGCCTTTAACTATAGTTTCTGTTTCTTGATTAATGGAATTTCATTTTGTAATTAAATTTTATATATCCTGCATTTACCAACTGAGACATTTCTTGAGATGTCAGCTAATATCGATCATTCACATTTGATTTCCTCTGTTTCTCGTTTCCCTTTTGTCTTCCAAGCTGTCTCTTTCTATCTATTGTTTAATCTTTTCTTTGTTTTGACACCAAATCTACGGTTCGTTTAGAATATATTTCAACAGGAGAAACTAGAAATATTTTTGTCATGGTGGCATCAGCGACAGACTGAATGAACTCTTCCAACCATTACTTATACCTCGCGTCACAAGAGGAGAGCGGCCCGTAATTAGCCGAGAATCGGTCTACGAACCCTGCTACCTTAATGACCATTACGAGTCCCAGTTCTAAGGCCGAGGATCGAATCAGTATTCCACGCTAACTCGTATTATCGTTCCTACTAACCAAGTTCCAAGTATTGTATTCTTTCCGTATTTAATATATATTTGTATTTTCCTATTTGGTTGTTTTAGCGTTATTCTTACTGGACCTTTAACCGGCTCCACGACCATAAATTAAATCACAATTTGAAGTGCCAGTATTTAAATTACGAAATATGATATTATTTTTGCCTCTAAATAGTCTCTCTTTTACCATTTCTCTATCCCGGATTATCTCTATATAACCCGCTTTGTTATACACATGGTATAATATTAATATATGTTCGTATTTTCCTATTTGGTTGTTTTTGCGTTATTCTTACTGGACCTTTAACCGGGTTCACGACAATAAATTAAATCACAATTTGAAATCTTAGTATTTAAATAACTAAATACGAAATTATTTTGCCGCCAAATAGTCTCTCTTTTACTGTTTCTCTATCATGGATCATCTCTATTTAGCCTGCTTTGTTATAAACATGCAAACATGTGTGTGTTTGAGTGTGTTTGTGTAAGTGTATAAGTAAAAGACTGATGCCTACAGCATGTCTAGATTGAAAGCATGACATTTTTTTAGAGAAGATACATTTTCTTAAGATTTTCAATTGCGCAGGCCAGTAGCTGTCAATTTTACTCTTAAAAAAAGCAGGATGTATATCATGCTTATTGTCATGAAAAAGAATGTCGATTGATCCATTAATGGCCTAAAACAAATAATCTGTATGCATTTCGATTACGAAAATGAAGTTGTCAACATAGTAAAAAAGACGTCATCGAAATACGAAAATAATATTAAACTATCTATACAATATTCAAGAAATTTTGTTGTATCTGATGTGCCTTATCAGCTCGGCCATGTAGGACATCCTAATCGAACGTCAAATCTAATAATGGTTTTATCTAAGGTACGCAGGTTCAAATCCTGCCGAAGGACGCAATATTTTTCTAACAAGATTTCTCAAATATTCAGGCCGGTAGATGTAAATAAACATTGTTGAATAGTAAAAACAGAGCATCTATTCAAATATGAGTATCCAATGAAAATTAAACAATTAAATTAAAAATATATCAGATTTAATCAATTTCCTAAAATACACACACACATATGAATGCACACACACACGCACACACACACACACACACACACACATATATATATATATATATATATATATATATATATATATTTTATATATATATATATATATATATATATATATATATATATATATATATATATATATATATATATATATATACCTAGCGATGTCTTTATTTCGTTTAAATCAAATGACCTAATTTTTTTTTTTAATTTTATTTTAAATCCTATATCTTTTTATTCCCTTTAAAAATAATTATGCCTTTTTAAGTAAAGGCCTTTTTCTAATACTTCAACGTTTTTGGGGAAGTTAGGTTTTTGTTGAATATGTCCAGCGTCTGTAATATATAAAAAATTTAAAAAATTTTTTTCTTTCTTTTCTTTTCTTTTTCCCTCCCTTCCTTCCTTTATCTCTCTTATCTCCCACCTTTTTTCCGTGTTGCTCAACCTTACATCAATTCAACACGGCCGTCTGTTAATTTTTAAGTTACAATTCTCTTTCCTTTTTTTGCGAACCCAGACGATGTCAATTTATTCTTTTCTTGTTTATTTGATTTTATTTTGTTTTATCTTCTTCTTTTTTTCTTTTTCTTTTTTATTTTCTTTTTTAATTTCTTTGCAAATCTATTTAAAAAGGAAAATTAGACTGATTTTTCTCCAGTTTCTGAAAGGATTTTTCTGTTGCTGAGGTGATGTGTTATCCCCCGTGGGGATTTTCAAATCGAAATGATCATCCAACATCATTGAATCAATCCTTTTTTAATTTAATATATATATATAGTATGTCGAAAAATTCCAAAATTTAAATTCGTTGAATGGCCATTTCAGCGAAAAATTCTCGCTTCATCACAGTAAGGAAACTCTGTTCCTGCTTGTCCCTTTTTCTTATATCTGGTCGACAAATTTAATTTTATTTTTTCCTTTCTTAATCCCCTACGATTTTTTTTTTTTTTTACTTCCTGTGTATGGATATATGTTTTTGGGCTTCTTCCGATATAGAAACATTCTACTATATATGAATTAATCAATTTTTATTTTCGATTCGTTGCTGATGCAGTAAGAATTTTCACGCTGAAATGGCCATTCAACAAATGTAAATTTCGGAATTTTTTGACATTCTATATATATTTGGCTCTGTAAATAAATAATACTATTTACATCGAGCCCTCCATCTTGATCAATTTTAACATTAATGAAATTAATATTAATAGGATCGGGTTTTTGTGATTTTACATTTTCTCATTCTTTTTGGGATTTAATATATATATATATATATATATATATATATAAAATAAATAAAGAACAAGATAGAAAAAAAATTCTCAATTTAACATCTTTTATTTCAGTTTCTTCAGAGATCGAATTAAAATGAAAATTTTTACAAAGTGACATTGCACCGGAATGTTGGTTAAGGTGGATCCTTATTGGTCAGATATGTGTACCGTGTATTAAAGCAATAAATAATTACTTTAAATGTATGTGTGGAAATATTTTGTATGTATTTAGGTATAGAAACGCTTGTTTGTTTGCACGTGTGCGTGTTAAATGTATTAAAACGGTATATATTTTTTATAATCGTGTGGCCCCAAGCAAGGCATTTTACTGCCACTGTTGTGCAGGGGGTTACATAGGAGCAATGTTATGAGAAAGAGTGACAGGTTACAGAGGGTGTCAGGAAGAGAGTATGAGAATGAAGAGAATACTGATGAGCGGGGTAGACTGAGAAAAAAGTATGAGAGATAGGATGTAAGTTAGTGAGACAGGATGTGACTGTTGACTTTACACTTGAATTCTTGAAGAATATAGCTGTCGGAAAAGCAAGTATGCGGAAGAGAATTCCACAGGCGGGACGTGCGAGAAAAGAAGCTGGAGGAGTAGAATTTATCGGTTTCACAGTAAAAGGGTGGGTCCTAGTTGCTAATCATGACATTACAACATATAAAAATTTTCCATTTTGGATAATTTTCACGTTCTAATGAACGCTAGCAATTTGTCAACCGTTATATTTGAAGAAAAACATGACAGTAATTTTTAGCAACACATTTTTGCGGTTATTTTTTGTTACCATAACTCACACCCCTGAAGATGATCTCGGAAAAAGATTGAAAGTACTTGGGCACCTTGAAAAATGAATGATAATAACAAGTTACAGCTCATTTCTGATATCTTTTAATTATATATATATATATATATATATATATATATTGCTTCTGGCTGGGATCGAAATAAGACTGATTATATATATATATATATATATATAATCAGTCTTATTTCGATCCCAGCCAGAAGCAAGTGGATGTGTCTGTCCACACTGATGAGCTGATACAGCAAAACCGGTTTGTATGAGGAAGACTAATATATATATATATATATATATATATATATATATATATATATATAATGATTTGTACCCACAGAAACTACAGATAACTTTAAAAAGAATGGACGTCATAATTATCCCACAAACCCGAGGAACCTTTCGGCCAACACTTATCAAGGGCTTCGTTGGCTTAAATTATAAAGGGTCAGAGACAAGGACAAGACCAAAAGGGAATACTCACAATACTGGGAGAAGATGGAACTCGTTTAAAAGTAACCTTTAATGAAAAAAACTTCATTAAAGTTTCCTTATTAGAATTAATTATGACGTCCATTCTTTTTAACGATATATATATATATATATATATATATATATATATATATATATATATATATATATCATATCACCCCGAACAAGGCGATAACGCAACTGATATGCAGGGAGCTACGTAAGAGTGAAAAGATTGGAAAAGAGAAAGCCGGAAACCACATCCTAAACAGGGAACAAGGGATGAGCCTCTACACCTGTTCAATAGACGTGGGTGGAGTGTGAACCGGGCGATAGTTTAAGTCTATCTACTCCAATTGAAAAAAAAAAGGAATGAGAAAATTGGAAAAGAGAAAGCCGGAAACCACATCCTAAACAGTTAACAAGGGATGAGCCTCTCCGCCTGTTCAATAGACGTGGGTGGAGTGTGAACCGGGCGATAATTTAGTCTATCTACACCAATTGAAAAAACCAAAAAAGAAAAGAAAAGAGTGAAAAGATTGGAAAAGAGAAAGCCGGAAATCACGCCCTAAACAGGGAACAAGGGATGAGCCCCTTCACTTGCTCAATAGACGTGGGTGGAGTGTAAACCGGGCGATAGTTTAGTCTATCTATTCCAATTATATATATATATATATATATATATATATATATAGCATATTTTTCCATTTTAGAAGTTTTATTGCTTTGCTTGGGGTGAAATTATATATATCATCTTTGTCGGTCATGTAACGTTCGTTGTTGTCGATTCAAGTTCGTCAAAAATATCTAACTCGGGAGTCGCCTTTAAAATCTGATCCAAAATTAAAAATAACATATATATATATAACATCCAAATGTTTTTCGCTCCAATATTATTTATGCTACCTGCTCGTAAAACAAAATTTTTGGTTTGCATAAAATGTGTTTGAAAAAAACTGTTTTCTTTTTTTTTTTTTGTTTTTTTTTTTGTAAAGGGAATTTGTTTATTTAATTATTTATAAAAATTTGTTTCTTTTGTGAAGAGTGGAGAAAACGAATCTGCCGACATGTCCGCTATAAAAGTCGAACAAAGAATCTCCGGGGGTCTGTCATTAATTATTGTTATGGAAGAACAAAGGCATCAAAATATAAATCACTTTTTTTTAAATATCATTTTCTAGGTGTGCATCTTTGTTATTTTTCTACTTTAGACATTATTTCTTTTTTCTACTTCTTCTTTTCCCAGAATTGCTCATTTATCGTTCGATATTTTTATAATTCTTTGCTTAATTGTTTTATTTCTTCGAAGTTTTCTTCTTTCTTCGTTTTTTCTTCTTTTTTACTCGCCGTTTTTTTTTTGTTTTGTTTTTTGTTTTTTTGGTTTTTTTTTTCTTTTTCCATTTTTTCGTTCCGTTTTATTTTTAAACCTTTTTTCTTCTTTTTTCATATATTTATTTCCTTCGTGTTTTTCCTTCATTTTCTACCTTTCTTTTCATATCGGCAGATTCGTTTTCTCCACTCTTCATAAAAGAAACAAAATTTTATAAACAATTGAATAAACAGATTCCCTTTACAAAAAAACAAAAACAAAAAAAAAACAGTTTTTTCAAACACATTTTATTCAAACAGAACATTTTATTTTACGAGCAGGTAGCATAAATAATATTGGAGCGAAAAAGCATTTGGATGTTATATATATATATATATATGTTATTTTTAATTTTGGATCAGATTTTTAATTTTATGATGCATTTTTCTCTTTGTCTTTTTTTCTCTTTCTTTTGTTTTTCTCTTTCTTTTGTTTTTCTCTTTCTTTTGTTTTTCTCTTTGTCTTGTTTTTCTCTTCCTTTTGTTTTTCTCTTTGTCTTGTTTTTCTCTTTCTTTTGTTTTTCTCTTTCTTTTGTTTTTATCTTTCTTTTGTTTTTCTCTTTGTCTTGTTTTTCTCTTCCTTTTGTTTTTCTCTTTGTCTTGTTTTTCTCTTTTTTGTTTTTCTCTTTCTTTTGTTTTTCTCTTTGTCTTGTTTTTCTCTTTTTTTTTTGTTTTTCTCTTTCTTTTGTTTTTCCCTTTGTCTTGTTTTTCTCTTTCTTTTGTTTTTCTCTTTCTTTAGTTTTCTCTTTTTCTTGTTTTTCTCTTTCTTTTGTTTTTCTCTTTCTTTTGTTTTTCTCTTTGTCTTGTTTTTCTCTTTCTTTTGTTTTTCTCTTTCTTTTGTTTTTCTCTTTCTTTTGTTTTTCTCTTTTTTGTTTTTCTCTTTCTTTTGTTTTTCTCTTTGTCTTGTTTTTCTCTTTTTTTTGTTTTTATCTTTCTTTTGTTTTTCTCTTTGTCTTTTGTTTTTCTCTATCTTTTGTTATTCTCTTTTTTGTTTTTCTCCTCCTTTTGTTTTTCTCTTTGTCTTGTTTTTCTCTTTCTTTTTTTTCTCTTTCTTTTGTTTTTCTCTTTGTCTTGTTTTTCTCTTTCTTTTGTTTTTCTCTTTCTTTTGTTTTTCTCTTTGTCTTGTTTTTCTCTTTCTTTTGTTTTTATCTTTCTTTTGTTTTTCTCTTTGTCTTGTTTTTCTCTTTCTTTTGTTTTTCTCTTTGTCTTGTTTTTCTCTTTCTTTTGTTTTTCTCTTTCTTTTGTTTTTCTCTTTCTTTTGTTTTTCTCCTCCTTTTGTTTTTCTCTTTCTTTTGTTTTTCTCTTTCTTTTGTTTTTCTCTTTCTTTTGTTTTTCTCTCGATTTTCTTGTTGAAGAGTCTTACCTTTTGTACTGTTGTACTTAATATCATGAATAGACAGCTGAAGTTCCTTGGGCACATAATGAGAAAAGTGGGTCTAGAGAATCTAATACTCACAGGGCGGATAGAGGAAATGAGAGACAGAGGAAAGCGGCACGGAACATACTTGATAGGCTTGAACAAATGGGTGACAAGGAGGGGTTTGGGAGAGACACCAAGAGGAAAATTATTAAGATAAGGGCCAAGTGGATGTCCATGATCGCCTACGTCCTGAAAGGACATGGTACATGAAGAAGAATGTCGCGTGAAGACTATGCAGTCTTGCTGAAATCTGTTGCAGTATAAGAAGGTCGCTTACGGCTATCAATCTTGTAGCGGTTTTCTAACTACCGACTGACTGTGACGTCACAGCAGTAATACTTATTTTTGTATAAATTATAAAAAAAAGTGTGTTGCGGTGCAGTGGATATCGGCTTCGGAACGAGAAATCAGGGAGAGCCGAGTTCAAATTCCAACTGAATTCATTGCATTCACTTACGCACAAATACCCTTAGGAAAGGTATTAATCAGCCTCTTCCCTCAAGTTATGGGTTAAATAACAGGACAGATTGGGTTCTATAGCCTTGGTCGGCAACCAGTCGACCGCAGAAAGTAATGGCAACCGACGGCGAGAAAATGTTATACCCAGTCAGTCATGTATCACCCTAAGCGTGTATCACATATGGCACTTGACTGACTGAGTGAATTTAGTTGGAATAATGATTAAGTTTTCTACTGGTCATAAAGTGGGGGATCGGTTTTCTATTGTTATGAAGTAATAAACTGATCCCCTTCTAATTACTACTTAATAATATAATACATCTCTCTCCCCTCTAGCGATGAGTCAAATAACCGAACAGATTGGGTTCTATAGCCTTGGTTGGCAACCAGTCTACCGCAGAAAGTAATGGTAACCGACTGCAAGAAAATGTTCTACTCAGTCAGTTATGTCTCTTTCGAGACATGATCGTTCCAAGCGTGTATCACGTATAACACTTAACTGATAGAAAAGAATGGACATGGGGGATGCTAGTCTTAATTTGTGTTATCTTTGAAAAGATCGAACTTTCAGGGAAAAAATATGATAAAAATATACAATTAAAGAAATGAAGAAAATAACAAAAGAATAAAAAAACATAAGAGTAAAATTGTGGGGAAAATAAAACTTTTTTTAACCTACAAACAGTAACAACGAACAATTAAAATGGAAGATGAAAAATTGGGTTTACCAGTTAACGAATAAAATTACTTGATTTAATGAATAAAATAGAAAAATAAATCGGATAATAAAACAATGCAAAAAAAAAAGCGGGATCTTTTAAATCAAACAATTAAAAAAGAACAAAATCAATTCACAATATTTTAAAAAAAAAAAAAGGAGAGTTCGCCTATCAAGAAAACAACATTGTCGAGTTTTAAGTTTAAGTTTTGTTTAATGGCATATCAACCTCTGTGGGTTATTTAATGACAAAATATGGGGTTTTAAGGTATTTTTTAATGTTCAGTTACAGTGAGAAGGTTGATTTAATCAAATTTTAATAATTTTTTAGTTTTTATTCTTTTTATTTTAGAAAACTGAAAATATCTTCTAGTTTTGTATTTAAAAATGTTTTGCTGAGAATATTTTTCCTTCAAAAATGTATATTTTCTATAAAAGTCTATTTTATGTATATATTTCTATAAAAGTGTATTTTTATACTTTCATAGTATTTTGACCCCAGTTTGGGGGGTTAACTATTTGCCCATAGCTGGGACCCTAACAGGTACTACCACACCGGGTCAGGGTGGACCTGGGAACAACAGCAATTAACAGGTGGTTCCATACTCCTCACAACCTCCCAATCAGAGGCCTTGCTGCTGGATGCAGTTTACCGTCATACCCAGGAGCACGAAATTGTCAAAAGAAACCGAAAAATAAAAAGAAATTGATAGAAAGTCTAGCATAAACCAAAATGAATTTTAGGGAAATACGCGTTAAAGACGAGGGTTTTAATAAGGAAATAAAAACTAAAACAAAGAAGCAAGAAAGCAAGAGAAAAAAAATTAAAAACACTAGTGTAACCAAAAAACATTACAGTAGAAAAATATAAACTTAGTTATAAATGGAACTTTGTCTGTGTGTGTGTGTGTGTGTGTGTGTGTGTGTGTGTGCGTCCGTTACCGTTAGACTCCGAAACGGCTGAACCGATTTTCTTGAACATTTACACAGTTGTACTATAAGCGTCTGCGAGTGTTCTTAGCTAGGTTTTGTGTCGAGGTACCCCCGATAAATATTATTATAACACCTATATCAGTTAAGATGAAAACAAAAGTTCGAAATAATTCCAAGGTTATTCAAAATTACTGATCTCAGAAATAAATAAAAATTATGACAAGTGATTATTCCTTGTTTTTCTGGGCTTGCTTTTATTTGTTTCTTTTTTTTTTTTCGCTGTTAGTTCGAATGCTCGTCTTCGTTGCGTTAAATGAAAAGATACAACAATCAAGAAATATGATACCACTTGTAGCGACATAGTCTTGGTGAAATCTGTAGTAGAACATGAAGTTCGCTTACGGATCAGTCAGTTAAGTGCCATACGTGAAACATGTTTGGGCGATCATGTCTCGAAAGAGGCATGACTGACTGGGCAGAAGATTATCCCGCAGCAGGTTGCCATTGCTTTCTCCGGTAGACTGGTTGCCGACAAAGGCTATAGAACCCAATCTGTCCTGTTATTTAACCCATAACTGGAAGGAAGAGACGGATTAATACCTTTCCCAAGGGTATTTGCGCGCAAGTGAATGCAATGAATTCAACTGGAATTCGAACTCGGCTCCCCGATTTCTCGTTCCGAGCCAATATCCACTGCACCACAACGCATATCCACCGCTTACGGATAGCAGTCTTATATGACGATTCTCGGAGTCAGTATTATACCATTTGGGCGAGACTACGTCACACTCTGGAAAGATGTGTAAATCACAACACATACTTTATTATCATTTGATGAGAAGGGACTGGATAGAGAAACGAGCATGAGAGAGAGGATGCAAGTTAGTGAGATAGGAGATGTTTTTTTTTATAATCCTATCGCCCTAAACAAGGCATTTTCCTGCCACTGTTTTGCAGGGGGTCACATAGGAGGAAAGTTATGAGAAAGAGCCACAGGTTATATGGGATTGTCAGGAAGTGGGTAAAAGAAGGATGAAAATACGGATCAAAGTGGAGTGGACGGAGAAAGAAGCTTGGGAGAGAGGATGAAGTTTAGTGAGATAGGAGATGACTATTGACTTTACATTTAAATTTTTGGAGATAGTATCTATCTATCTATCTATCTATCTATCTATCTATATTTTTTCTTATTTTTTATAATCTTATTGCCCCAAGCAAGGCATTTTACAGCCACTGTTTTGTAAGGGGTTGCATCAGAGGAAAGTTAGGCGAAAGAGTGACAGGTTATAGGGGGTGTCAGGAAAGTGGGTAAAAGAAGAAGGATGAGAATACTGATCAGAGAGGAGTGGATGGAGAAACGAGCATGAGAGAGAGGATGCAAGTTAGTGAGATAGGAGTTTGTTTTTTTTACAATCGTATCGCCCTAAGAAAGATATTTTACTGCCACTGTTTTGCAGGGGGGTTACATAGGAGGAATGTTATGAGAAAGAGTAACAGGTTATAGGGTTGTCAGGAAGTGGGTAAAAGAAGGATGAGAATACTGATGAGGGTGGAGTGGATGGATAAAGGAGCATGAGAGAAAGGATGCTGGTTAGTGAGATGACTATTGACTTTACATTTAAATTCTTTGAGATTGTAGCTGTCGGTCTATCTATCTATCTATCTATCTATCTATCTATCTTTTTTTCTTTCTTTTTTTTATAATAATATTGCCCCAAGCAAGGCATTTTACGGCCACTGTTTTGCAAGGAGTTGCATAGGAGGAAAGTTATGAGAAAGAGTGAAATTCTTGGAGATTGTAGCTGTCTGGGAAGAAAGTAAGCGGAAGAGAATTCCACAAAGGCGGAATGTGCGAAAAAAGAAGCTGATGGAGTAGAATTTGCGTTTACATTTTATTGGTTTCACAGTAAAAGGGTGGGACCTAGTTGCTAATTTTGTGGCTCGAGTAAATTCATATATAGGGGGCACCAGTGAGATAACTTCATCTGAGCAGAAGCTGTTAAAATATTTATATAAGAAACACTTATTTACTTATTTATTTATTTATTTATTTTCTTTTATCTCTCTTTCTTTTTCCGTCTTTATTTAAACTTTTTCTTCACCCTCTCTCACCATATCGATTACTCACTTTTCTCCGTATTTCATCCCCCTTCTCCTATCAATGCTTTCCATTTTAGTTGTGTCGTATCACTCTCGCTAATTTCACTTCTTCTTCCTAATCCAACAAATATTGTTTTCTTTCCAACTCAAAACAAATGCAATAACCATTCGCAACTGAATATCAGATAACATTTTTAGAATAAAAAAAATATTTTTTATATATTTTTAATTAGATTTTCTCGTCGTGAAACTATACAACGGCAACAACCATATTTTTTATCTATTTTATTTCTCAAAAATAGAAAATCGATGCAATATTTCCAACCAGTTTGATTAATAGTAGGCATGTCGCATGCACTGAAAGCGATTCTGATAATTTTGAAAAATATTTGGTTTTTCTTTTTGGTCTTTTTTTTTTTCATTTCCTTCTTTGAGGGGGGGGATTTATTATTAATGATTTAACATCAAATCAGAAGCATCAAAATGTGCGGTTATAAAATCCAGATGTAATCTCTATACCCATCATCATCATTTCTAAATCAGTCAGTTAGTTAAGTGCCATACGTGATACACGCTTTGGGCGATCATGTCTCGGAAGAGACATGACTGTCTGGGCAGAAGATTATCCCGCAGTAGGTTGCCATTGCTTTCTGCGGTAGACTGGTTGCCAACCAAGGCTATAGAACCCAATCTGTCCAGTTATTTATCCCATAATTTGGAGGGGAAAGAGATGTATTATATTATTAACCAATAATTAGTGGGAGATCAGTTTATTACTTCATAACAATTCTATTCATAACAATAGAAAACCGTCCCCCACTTTATGACCAGTAGAAGCCTTAATCATGATTCCAACTATTATATTCAGCCAGTCTGTTAAGTGCCATACATGATACACACCTAGGCGATCATGTCTCGAAATAGACATGACTGTCTGGACAGAAGATTATCCCGCAGTAGGTTGTCATTCCCCTTATTCGGTAGAGTGGTTGCCAGCCAAGGCTATAGAACCCAATCTGTCTGTTATTTGACTCATAGCTAGAAGTTATTACTTTATAACAATAGAAAACCGATCCCCCACTTTATGACCAAGTAGAATCCTTAATCATGCTTTCAACTTATATATTTAGTCAGTGAGTTAAGTGCCATTAGTGCTACACGCTTTGGGCGATCATGTCTCGAAAGAGACACGACTGACTGGACAGAAGCAATGACAACCTACTGCGAGATAATCTTCTGACCAGTTAGTCATGTCTCTTTTGAGACATGATCGCCCAAAGCGTGTATCACGTATGGCACTTATTTGACTGATTTCTAAGTAAGAATGCTTTTACCAGCAGGTGATAGGTTTGGCTCTAATGGAATAGTCACGATTCATGATGTCTTGGTAGTATGTTCCTTGAAGCGTTTCTACGGAATATCTTCATATTTATAGATATATTCATAGTGGGAGAATACAAAACAAAACTCGTGTGGACTGAAGTTCATGCGGAGGTTCACATTTGTTTAGATAAATTGTTTTCTGAACGGTCCTTTTTTTTTTAAGAAAAATGGTCGATACACCAAGATTCCTCTTGAATACACATTTGTTTTGGTCCAAAAAAAAGCAGTAGACGAATAGAACAAAAGACATAGTCATCAGCAGAATGCATAAAAATAACAAAGGAGGGAACAGACGGGATATTAGAGAAAGAAAAATATTTTAGAGATGTAATGAAGACGATGGAGAAATCTTCTACGATGAAGGAGGAAGACTGGCAATTGACAAAATATCGATAGACTAAAAATATTAAAACATGAAACGAACTCAGTTTTGGATGCAAATCTCTACTAAATAAATAACAGTTGATACAAATAAAGGTTAAACCAGTCATGAAATTGAATAATACATCTAGATACTTACAGCTTACGACATTCTATTCACTACTAATTTATTTATTTTCTTTAAGTATTCGTCTATATTTCAGAGATGAGGTAGTATTTACAGTATTTACATTATTCGGACTATTGTCCTCATCTTTGTTGCCATTTGTACGACGTTTAATAATATATCATTCTATTTGTCTATATTTCTGAGATGAGGTAGTATTTACAGTATTTACATTATTCGGACTATTGTCCTCATCTTTGTTGCCATTTGTACGACATTTAATAATAGATCATTCTATTTGTCTATATTTCTGAGATGAGGTAGGATTTACAGTATTTACATTATTCGGACTATTGTCCTCATCTTTGTTGCCATTTGTACGACATTTAATAATAGATCATTCTATTTGTCTATATTTCTGAGATGAGGTAGGATTTACAGTATTTACATTATTCGGACTATTGTCCTCATCTTTGTTGCCATTTGTACGACATTTAATAATAGATCATTCTATTTGTCTATATTTCTGAGATGAGGTAGGATTTACAGTATTTACATTATTCGGACTATTGTCCTCATCTTTGTTGCTATTTGCACGACATTTAATAATAGATCATTCTATTTGTCTATATTTCTGAGATGAGGTAGTATTTACACTATATACATTATTCGGACTATTGTCCTCATCTTTGTTGCCATTTGTACGACGTTTAATAATAGATTATTCTATTTGTCTATATTTCTGAGATGAGGTAGTATTTACAGTATTTACATTATTCGGATTATTGTCCTCATCTTTGTTGCCATTTGTACAACGTTTCGGCCTTTGTACGCTCCGGCCTTCTTCAGGTGCTAGGAACTTCGAACAAAAGCCTTTATTACAATCACTGAGGTATATGAACTCCATCCCTTGCGTAAAGTCTCTTCTTGCAAGCTTAAAGAGAGATAACACATGACTAAAGAAATTATAAGTGTCCCTTTTTTTTATTTTAAGCGTATTTTATATTCTACAGTCAGTCAGTTAAGTGCCATACGTGATACACGCTTTAGACGATTATGTCTTGAAAGAGACACGACTGACTGGGCAGAAGATTATCCCGCAGTAGGTTGTCATTGCTTTCTGCGGTAGACTGGTTGCCGACCAAGGCTACAGAACCCAATCTGTCCTGTAATTTAACCCATAACTGGAAGGAAGAGACGGATTAATACCTTTCCCAAGCGTATTTGCGCGTAGATAGATAGATAGATAGATAGATAGATAGATAGATAGATAGATAGATAGATAAGTTACGTGTCATACGTGATACACGCCTCGAGTGATCATGATCTCGAAAGAGACATGACTGACTGAGCAAAAGATTATCCCGCAGTAGGTTGTCATTACTTTCTACCGTAGACTGGTCGCCAGCCAAGGCTATCTAACCCAATCTGTCCTGTTGTTTGACTCATAGCTAGAGGGAGAAGAGATGTATTATATTAATAAGTAGTCATTAATGGGGGATCAGTTTATTGCTTCATAACAATAGAAATCTGATCCCCTATTTTATGAACAATAGAAACCTTAATCTTTTTTTCAACCTATCTACCGCTTTCTGAGGTAGACTGGTTGACAGCCAAGGCTATATAACCCAATTTGTTCTATTATTTAACCTATAACTGGAGGGAAGAGACGGATTCATAGCTTTCCGCATGGTGTTTGTGCGTAAGTGAAAATAAGGAATTCAACTCGAATTCGAACTCGGCACACCGATTTATCGTTTCGTGCCGATATCCACTGCACTACAACGCACTGAGGTAGAATAGATAGCCGAGACAAGGAGCTTCATTGAGACCATGACAGCTCATTATTAGAGGAAAGCTGGGGCCTGTTCAGGGGTGATTGTTTAAATAAACTTCAATAAGAAAGATATTAACAGCTCGCTTAGCACAGCCCGATAGCAGAGCCTGTCGATAACTAATCGGACAGTCTTGTTTTAGAAAAAAAGCCAAATTTAGAAGGGATCTAATTTGGGCTCGTCTCGCAGACCAGCTCTTTAGTTTAGTTCCTTTTCGCTGTTCTTGTGTCAGACTAGACAATCTAAAACTTTACTCTATTACTTTTAGCCTTTAAAAGCTGAGTAAATATCAACGAAGATTTGGAAAATTTCGTCTACATGAAAATGATTTTTTATCTTATAGCAGACATTTAATTGGTTTGTTTTCCGGGATTGACAAAAATAAAAATCTTGAATCGAATCACATATTTGCAACTCGTCAAAAATGAACGGACAAATATACACATATATGAAGAGACTAAGCTACATACTTAGATGTACATAAACACTCCAAATAAACGATTTTTATTCATTAGAAATGGTATAATATATATATATATAAGTTTCGCTGTATCACAGCTCATCAGTACGGTAGACATCCGATTGCTTTTAACCCTAGGATTGAAACCCGACCAAATTGGCGTCAGTCGCTCATAGCTCAGAGGTAGAATCACCTACTGCCGCCAATTCGGTCGGGTTTCAATCCTGGGTTAAAAGCAATCGGATGTCTACCGTACTGATGAGCTGTGATACAGCGAAACATATCTGTCTGCGGATGACTATATATATATATATATATATATATATATATATCTTTAGGGAGGATTAGTATATATATATATATTTACGCTCTCACACCCATATTGAGCACTGTGGAAGAATGGTAGACTTTGAAAAAAAAACAGTAGCTACTCTAGCATCTACGCATCATAATAAATTAAAACGCTCTAACTACTGCATACTTAGTATATGAATACTTGGTATATCACATGCTAAAAGTCTGCCTCATTCAGTCCTTGGTAAAAGCAATCTAACCGTACTGATGAAATGTGATACAGCAAAACAGATCTGTCTGCGGATTACTATATATATATATATATATATAAACTAATATAATATAATTATATATATATATATATACTAAAAAGTTTGCCTTTTTCTACCGAACGCCCATAGACCAGAGGTAGAGTCGCCGACTGACGCCAATTCGGTCGGGTTTCAATCCTGGGTTAAAAAGCAATCGGAGTCTAACCGTGCTGATGAGCTGTGATACAGCGAAACAGATCTGTCTGCGAATGACTATATATATATATATATATATATATATATATATATATATGGTTATGTCTTGAAGGCTGTCACAATGCGTTGCGTAAAATAAAGGAAGGTAAAGAAGTTTGGGGGTATTACCTATTTATTAAACATTCATATTTCGAGATCAAAATCTCATCTTCAGAATGGCAGAGAAGGCCAGGGACACACTCGGACAGACACACGCTTCTCTGCCATTCTGAAGATGAGATTTTGATCTCGAAATACTAATGTTTAATAAATAGGTAATACCGAAACACTTCTTTACCTTCCTTTATTTTACTCAACGCATTGTGACAGCCTTCAAGACATAACCATATACCTATTTTACACAATGCTTTAAGCAAATTACAAAATTTTACTATTCATATATATATATATATATATATATATATATAATCGAAGAATTTTATGACGATGTGAAAAATATTTACACTAATTGCACTGTTTGGACTAATGTTATCATTTTCCTTGTCATATTCATGACATTTTGTCCGTTGTACGCTCAGGATGTGCGTTGTGTTATAGTGGATTTCGACTCGCAACGACAAATCAGGGTGCCGAGTTCGAATTCCAGTTGAATTCCTTGTATTCACTTACTCACAAATACCCTTGGGAAAAGTATTAATCCGTTTCTTCCCTCAACTTCCGACGAGGACATACTCAATATACTACGGCTCCACTTCCAGAGACTTGTACATATACTTTTCACTAACCCGCATTCCTGGACTACTAATCTTCATTCAAGTCTGTATCCTTACGTTAATACACTTATTTTCTATCTCAATTATTGGTCGTTGTTCATTTATTTGTGTGGGCCCCATTTACGGGATCCACAACACCTGGACTACTAATCTTCATTCAAGTCTGTATCCTTACGTTAATACACTTATTTTCTATCTCAATTATTGGTCGTTGTTCATTTATTTGTGCGGGTCCCATTCCCGGGATCCACAACACCTGGACTACTAACCTTCATTCAAGTCTGTCTCCTTACGTTAATACACTTATTTTCTATCTCAATTATTGGTCGTTGTTCATTTATTTGTGCGGGTCCCATTCCCGGGATCCACAACACCTGGACTACTAATCTTCATTCAAGTCTGTATCCTTACGTTAATACACTTATTTTCTATCTCAATTATTGGTCGTTGTTTATTTATTTGTGTGGGTCCCATTTACGGGATCCACAACAGTGATAATCGCTGCAATGCGTAAATGAAGGTATTTTTTGTCGCAATGCCGCTTAATGCCGATTCCAGGTAGGTGTCTTCCAAGTAGGTGTCTTTATGTACGATTATCGAAGACGTACAAAAGCAAAACAAAAAATGCTAAAATCAACGGAGCTGGGTTAACTAAGTTTTCATATCGACTTGGGAAGATTAATGTCACTGCGGATGATTTTAGTCAAGTCTATTGGGTGTTTGTAAATTCTCATGGTTCGTCTCTTGAGGATTTACATGAGGAACGATGTGCTGTGCTGAATTTAATACACAGTTCTATTGACCTTCCGAAGATAGGCTGATAAAAGCTACTGGACCCATGGAACGTATCGGTATTGATTTTTAATAGCCTCTCCCAGCGGCTACTGATACCCTGTACTTGTTAGTGATTGCCGATGAATATTATCTGTATCTATATGCATTTACATGTATGAAGATGCAAACGTTGACAGTTGTTAAATGCCTCGCAACTTGGCTTATTATGTGTGGAATACAGAGTTATATTGAATCGGGTAGTTTTCTCATATCCCGAGAATTGAAGAAGTATTTACTGAATAAGAAATGCTGGAACGAGTAATTCTACGCTATACTAATTCCAACGTCACAGTCAGGTAGCACGATACACTGGAATTAGAACCTGTCATTAGCGACCCACTACGATCACCTGTTGTTAACGACCGTTTTTCTATGCACGGACGATTTGCTAGTGTTAACTGACCCTTTCTGAGCAACCACCGCCAGAACGAGACCAGCGACGAACATCAACGAGTGAAAATCACTGATCAAGCGACCGCTTTAAAAAAGTCCATTTTGGTCGTACACTGCGAACTTCTAAATTAGGAGAAACTAAATGAGTAATCTATTTCATTTTGATCTGAGCCAAGCCAGGAACACTTCCTCATTGTTCTGTTATTGTAGTGTTGTATCAAACTGTTATTTCTTGTTGAAATGTAAATTGCTTGAGTGCACCTCATGGTCAAACATCGGCTGTTTTGTACAACATGTATTGAATTTGACATATTCAAGGGATTTATCGCAGTCTCTGGACTGACTTGGATAAATTCAGGGATTGGGAAAATCACAACTATGTCCCTTTCTCAAATGTCTATCTCTTTCGTTCCTTTATTTTTTTTGTGTATCTATCTACCCTATTTCTATCTGGGTATATCTATCTCTATCTCTCTGTTTCTCTACCCCCCAACCCACGATCGTTGTCAGTTTTTAGTATGTTTTTTTTCCATGTATTATCGCAGATTCTCTTTTGCTGTCACTCACTTATAAGAAAAAAAAAATTGAAACCGTATAATTTTTTTAAGTCCATTTAATAAATATTTTTGTGAATAAATATGTTGGTCTCTTGTTGAGCAAGGTAAATACGTTTTTTAAAATTTTAAAATGAATTATGCCGAATAAATTTCTTTAAACTTATACCATTTTCTTACGTTTTCATTTATTTATTACCAGATTACATAGTAAAATTCTAATATGTACATTCTGATGAGTGGAATATACGTTCCTGGCGTAAATAGGACATGACTTTGAGCCTTTAGTGAGCGACCACCTTCTGCATGCGACCAGTTTTTGATGGCAGTAGGGGTGGTTGCATACGACAGGTTCCACTATATATGGAAAAATATTCGCTTGACTTTTAGACCTCGTCAACTAAAGGAAAAACCCTGGGGACGATTTTTGCAACAATCTCTTCATTCTATTCGATCTTTTTTGCAAACAGCTACTAACTGTACACACCATAAGCGATTCATCAAGTTTCAAAGGCGTACTACTCGTGGGGGCTCCCTCTTATCTTGGTTAATTAGACCTGGACGATTTCTCATAACAAGCAAGAGCGACCCCTTAGTAGATAAAGTTGAACTTATCCGACTTTCGTCAGCATCAAGTATCCGGACGGAAGACAATCAATTGTATCTGTCCGAGATTTGTCTTCCTGTCCTGATTTGCCAGAACTCTCCCCACTTTGGCAAACTTCATGAATCTAAACAACTTATCCACAGAAGAAAGTAGTTGTCCGACACCTGTTTCGTGGTCACCTACCCTAGTTGCGTCATCGACTGAAAGTGAAAGTTTTCAAACAGAAAGGCAATCTTCAGGAACAACGGCAGATTCAATGGATGAACCTCGGAAATCAAATTGTATATCCTAAATTCGATATGTATGTGATAATATTTAATGAAAAATTTCCTGTCATCAATTTAAAAAGACTCTCTAAACCAATTGATTGTTTGTATTGGCATGTAAAAAAAAATATATTAATGTCCTTATTTTCTACAAGAGAAGAATCTCGTAATATATCTAAATATCTCATTTGTTACGTGTTAAGTGTAACAAAAGAAAAATAATTTACCAAAACTCAGAGATAAATCGCAGACAAATATTTAATTTACAAAAACACACTAAATAAAATATTTAAAAATATAAAATTTTTGTTGCATTCAAAACAAGAAACATAGTTTACTGCTGGCGAGTGTTATGAAGAGAGAAGGGGAAGGTAAGGTGTCAAGTATCTTTACCCAGTTAAGTTGGCGAAGAAGTTAAGTGCTATACTTTTTGGAAATCCTTAAATGACTATATAAAGAATAATTATTAGTTTGGTTAATGAAAAAATCAAAAATATGTATTTACCCATATAGTTAATATGAAGTTCTCTTTCAGGTTTTAATTGGTCGGACTTTTCTATGAGATTCTTTCCGCTGGATATAAATCCTTGAATCAAAACCGGAGTTAATAATGTCAGCAAATCCTTTTAACAACTTTTTCAAATTTTAGTCAGTACGACTTTTCTATGAGATTCTTTCGGCTGGATATAAATTTTTGAATCAAAACCGGAGTTGATAACGTCAGCAAACCCTGGTAACAACTAACTACACTCTGTCCCAAACCTATTTTTATAGAAGTAACACCTAATTTGCATATTTCTAGAACCTTTCGAATTCTCTCGAAGCTACTGGAACATTCTGGAATCTTCGAAAACGTTCTATTCCTAATTTCTTTATTTAACAACTATTTCCTGAATTAAAACTTTTTGGGGAATAACAAGTAGGACTCAATAGAGTCCCTTGTTACAACTTTTTTAGACATTATTATTTTTTTATATATAAAAGCATCCTCGTAAAACACGAGTTAGCGGCTCTCCATTCCTTCCTATAAACATGCACTTTGTCAGTGGTTCTAGAGCTTGTATTTGCCAAGTACAGGGTGACTGAAAAGTAACTCCCTGTTATATATATGATGGACTCTTCCGTCTAACAACAAGTTTTGCAAGATGGAAGAGTCCATCAATTAGGGAGCTATTTTTCACTCACCCTGTGGTTAAGTGAGGCTTGGATTCACTTTAAGTCTCTCTTCAGTTACAAAGATACAAAGACTTGCAACAAAAATCCTGCTAATTAACTGATAAATGCGGTGAAGAAAAGATGGGTAAATGATATAAAACCCTTTTCCCAAGGGTATTTACTCGTAAGTGAATGTAACTAACCCGACTGGAATTAAAACTCGGCTCTCTGCTTTCCAATTCGGAGTCGTTACGCCATCTGCACATGCAAAATTACGGCATCTGGTATTCCCAAGCGGTCACTCATCTAGGTATTGATCAGGCTTAACTTCGATTATATTTACGATAACAGGTGTTTCAAGAAAAAAGAATGAAAGCTATATTAACCTCATTCATCCACTGAAAATTATATAAAATCTTGATGATTAACAAGCTCGTGATTATGAAAAGAGATGCACAAGCTAAAGATGATAGCAACACTTTTCCTTATCTACATTAACGATCTCCCAGATGTAATAAGATCCCAAGTAGGCATTACGCTGACGACACTACAGTTTACTTTCGCATCGATCAAAAATCTACTGAGGCTGACAAAGCAAACCTCGGTGCCGAGCTTGAAAAGGACCTCCTATCTGTGGCGAACTGGGGTAAGAAATGGCTCCTGAATTTTAATGTTTCCAAAACAAAGCTGCTATCTATTAAACATCGCAGACAATCGCTCCTACCCCCATTAGTAGGGGTCAGACTAGTCGCCCTGAAAGCAAAACACTACGCCTCCTCGGCTTAACTCTCACAACAGACCTCAAGTGGAATGACTATATAGAATCCATAGCTAAATCCGCTGCTAAGAAAGTCGGTTCTCTGTGTAGGGCCAGGAAGACTAGACATTGAGGATTGTATTCTACTATCGTTTTTTTTTTTAATATACCGAACAGATACGTGAGATTCTGAAAATTGGCCGAAATAACGCATGGGATAAAATAAAGAAAAATCCATCACTTCCCTCCAGTTATGGGTTAAATAATAGTACAGATCGGGATCTATAACCTTGGCTGGCAACCAGTTATACCGCAGAGAGTAATGGCAACTTACTGCAAGATAACCTTCTGCCCAGTCAGTCATGTCTCTGATTTGTCGTTCCGAGCCGATATCCACTGCACGACAACGCACATAATGAACCAATGGACTTTTTTTTATTATACACAAAGTATTAATTTTATTGTATTTCTTTCCAATGTTCGAATAAAATATTGTGCATCAAGATCAAAATTTAGGCCTTGTTCAACTAGCAGGTGTTCGACCAACTTAGTCATTATCAGCAACTAGATTTTGTCAGTGTAGAATACGAAATTGTGTTGCCTACACATTAATAATTTTAGAACTGCTGAATAGTAAGTCATCAATATCATGTGAGCAAAGACTATATAGCAAGTAGGAATGATAATATTAACCGTTCGTCGAAAAACACGTATATTCTTTTTTATAATCATATCGCCCCAAGCAAGGCATTTTACTGCCACTGTTGTGTAGGGGGTTACATAAGAGGAAAGTTATGAAAAAAAGTGACAGTTATAGTGGTGTCAGGAAGTGGGTAAGAGAAGGATGATTATGGCTATAAAGTGAGGGGTCAGTTCATATACTGATTGTAATGTAGAATTGATCCCCCGCTTCATATCCACATTATAATAATATAAAAAATTTTTATAATCATATCGCCTCAAGCAAGGCATTTTACTACCACTGTTATGTAGGGGGTTACATAGGAGGAAAGTTATGAAAAAAAGTGACAGCTTATAGGAGGTGTCAGGAAGTGAGGAAGAGAAAGATGATTGTGGCCATAAAATGAGAGATCAGTTTATATATTCATTGTAATGTAGAATTGACCACCCCACTTTATATCCACATACAATAGTATAGAATTTTTTTCTTTTTTTTATAATCATATAGCCTCAAGCAAGGCATTTTACTGCCAATGTTGTGCAGGGGGTTACATGGGAGGAAAGTTATGAGAAAGAGTGACAGGTTATAGGGGGTATCAGGAAGAGAGAATGAGAAAGAAGAAAATACATATGAGAGTGGGGTGGACGAAGAAAAAAGCATGAGAGAGAGAGAGGATGCAAGTTAGTGAGACAGGCGATGACTATTGACTTTACACTTGAATTCTTGAAGACTGTAGCCGTCGGGAAAGCAAGTATGCGGAAGGGAGTTCCACAGGCGGGAAGTGCGAGAAAAGAAGCTGAGGGAGTAAAATTTGCGTTTACAATTTATTGGTTTCACAGTAAAAGAGTGGGACCTAGTTGATAATCTTATGGATCGAGTAAATTCATATATAGAGGGTACTAGTGAGCTAAGTTCATAGGAGCAGAAGCCATGAAAGTATTTGTAGAAGAGAAACATGGAAGCCACACTGCGTCGGTGAGAAAGCAACTGTATCCTAGCTGCCAAGTCGGGATCGATCACATCACAGATTCTCCGTTGGATTTGGACAAGGACACATAGGTTGATAGCAGGAGCACCCGACCAGATATGGCTGCAATATTCAATGCACAGGCAAATGGTAAATTTGTGTATGTGCAGGATTGTTTCGGCCGGGAAAAACTTCCTGGCCCTACACAGAGAACCGACTTTCATAGCAGCGGATTTAGCTATGGATTCTATATAGATATTCCTCTTTTGGTTTGATGTAAGTGTTAATCCCAGGTGGCGCAGTGTTTTACTTTCAGAAAGAGAAGCCTGATCCATGTTAATGGGCGGGAGGAACGATTGTATATATAAAAATATAATCTTATATCTTTATTCTTTGACAATTGTTGACAATTATGTAAAGCGGGAGGGAAGCTGGAGAGAGTTGTGCACACGAAGGAGCTGTCGGGAGTCGAAAGCCAGCGGTAGTTCTCTGTCTTCCGCCAAAAGTTCTATATTTTATTTGGCTTAAAACTTTCACGTGTTTTTTGCATTTTGGGGTCGTTGCTATGTTGATTTATATACGGCCGGATATACCTGTCAATTACACCCGGTGGTCAATTGCTTTACAAGCCGGTTATAGCTTTTACGTGGCACTTTAACGTCATCTACGACCGGATATATCGGTCAACCACCATTGTCCTTTGTTGATCTCACCCAAAGCCGGATGTACTTGTCAATTACCTCTGCGATTCAAGGTAATATATTACACTCTTCGCTATCTCATTTTTCAAAATGTTTTCATCTGAACATTTTAAGAGCATCTCTCCTCCACCCTCACTACCAACACAATCGAGGCAATTGTACAACATATATATATATATATATATTAAAAAAGGATTAATTCAAAGATGTTGAATGGCCATTTCGATATGAAGATCCCCACGGGAGATAACACATCACCTCAGCAACAGAAAAATCCTTTCAGAAACTGAATCCTTTTTTAATATATATTTTTTAATATATATATTTGCTCTGTAATTTTTTATTACATGGACCTCTCTTCCTGTATCATTTTTTAATATTAAAATAAAATTTTTAATATTAATTAGGATCGGGTTTTTGGAATTTACCTTCCTGCTTTTTTCCCTTGGATTGAAGTATCTGAATTAATATATATATATATATATATATATATATATATATATATATATATATATATAAAACAACATACAAGATAATTTTTTTCTGCCTTGAAATTGGCAACCCCAACAATGACCTTCTTGTAATGTACAGCGTTTTTCTAGAGGAAAGGAGAAAGTTCTGTAATGTTCAAAACTTTGTTTTTCTCTACCTTATAGCATACCAGTAGACATCTCGATGTACGACCATACTGTCATAGGTGGTAACCACGCGGAACGTCAAAATCACAATTAAATCATTATTTTCGCTTCAATTAACACAGATTTTGCTTGAATCATTGGTTTTTGTAAAGCAGATGCATACAGTTGGTAGTTCAAATATTTTTCAAACGATTTTGGCGCCATGTTTGATATCCATAGAAAAGTTTCGGTATCGCTATGCTATTCTTTTAAAAAAATGACTCATTGTGGTTTTGTCGTGCCTTGCAGCCTTAGACAAAACTAAGCCTCCTTCAGTCTATTTTCCGTTCAATTACTTTATCTCCTATACTAATTTTTTATATTACTGATCATTATAATTTTTTTTAAATCATTTCACCCCGAGCAAGGCGGAAACGCCACTGATGTGCAGGGGGCTACATAAATGTAAAAAGATTAATTAGAAAAGAGTGAGGAGTACAAACTAGTTAGAAAGGAACAATAGAAAGCTGAGAAAGCAGGTGCGATGACAGATACATGGGTGGAGAGAAAGGGAGACAGGGGTGGGGAGAGAGCTAGAGTTCAGTGGTTAGTAGATGAGTATTGACTTTATGACATGTAACTGTAACTAATGACTAATAAAATTATGAATCGTATAAATAGAAAACGATAAGCATAATTTGAACAAACAAAAAGAGAAAAAGGTCAAGTAGAATAAACATCGCTTACTTGTTTTTGTAACCAAATCTACAGGATATTGTCCATATCAGGTCACTGAAATAAACGGACTACAAATCTCGGAATGACACCCAAAACCCTCCTCGTCTCAAAATTATGTTACGTGCGCCAACAGGCCGTAAGTTAGTCGCACTTGAGTCTGCAGCTGTTCACTTCCGTTCCGCCCCAGGTGATCGAAGATGTCAAATGATCAGTCAAAAATCTTTCACTTCTTCTGCCACGTTATAATTTCTGATCTCAAAGAAAATTGCAGATCTGCGAAAAAGGGACGGTTGTCTTTGTACTGCATTTCCTCGACAAGTGAAATCAAGAGGTGGTTGGGTGCACATGCAGAAATAAGGGGAACAGGGAAGAACAAAAAGAAACAGAGCAGTAATGAAGGTCAGTCTATTTGAACTAATGATTATATTGTAATTCTCTGTACATCGAGAGAAAAATAATAAAACTGAAAAAAAAAAGAACTAAAAATGAAATAAATTCCAACGTTTTCAGTGTCCACAAACTACTGCTTCTATGTTTTACTTCACGGGTTCTTCGTTTGTCTCTGAAAACTTGCGGTCTGTCTCTGCCTTGATTTTCAAACCCGTTGTGTTTTTGTTGCAACGTTTAATATGTCGCGGGGTGGGAAGTCATTGGAATATCTTCCCATTAAAATATAATGTCAACCTCGATTGTCTGGTTCGGATGAACAGCACGCAATTCCCACCATGGTGACTCTATTTTGTTGACTTTATACATTCACCTTACAGCGTCAATTACAATTACATCCTTAAGTGGGTGGTCTTTTTTAAAATCCACCGACAATTCGGTTATTCCTTTATCTCGTTCTCCGAGAGAGAAAGGAAGAGAATAACAGACAAACAAAGAAGAAAGAAACAGAATTCTCCTCTCGCAGGACCAGTTGGACGTTGTTGAATTATTATCATATCAACATGTCATCTCGTAAATGCCCTGTATTTCGCCTCTCTACTTCTGTCAGCGACCCCAGTGTTTATTTCCTTCCTTTCTCTCCCCCCCTCCCCCCTCTCTCTCTCTCTCTATTGTCCTCATCTTTGTTGCCATTTGTAGGACGTTTAATAACAGATCATTCTATTTGTCTATATTTCTGAGATAAGGTAGTATTTACAGTATTTACATTATTCGGACTATTGTCCTCATCTTTGTTGCCATTTGTACGACGTTTAATAACAGATCATTCTATTTGTCTATATTTCTTAGGTGAGGTAATATTTACAGTATTTACATTATTCGAACTATCGTCAAGGAATGATAATGATACACCCGAGTGATCGTAATAAAGTATTCGGTTTGAAATTCCGAGTACCTGAAGAAGGTCGTTGCGTGCAACGACCGAAATGTCTTATAATTGGCAACGAAGATGAGAACAACAGTTCGAATAATGTAAATAGTGGAATATGTTTCTTCTACGAAAGTCAGAATTCATTCCGTGTAATATCTGCCTATATAGAGTAATAATTCAATGGATGCGATACGCTTGGTCTATAATTTTTCCTCATCTGACTATCACCAGGAAGCGACATCCCGTGATTTTTCTTTTTATGGCTACTGTTGCAATTGACGCCAGATCAACAGTACCGAAGCTGTTGTTGCAATTATTGCCTTCGCATTTGTTTTTGTTATTTTTTATATATTTATTTATTTGTAAATAAATTTATTTGTATTATTGTCTTTGTTTGAAAAACCGATCATGGTTCTCCACGTCTTCCTACCCCTGGTGGATTTTAGCACGTTTTCTCCAGTCACACCCCCAAAATCCCGCTCTGCCATTCACTAGCTCAAGCCCATAAATCTAGAATATAAATGTATAGAAACTAGCATGGCCACAAAATGAGGGATCAGTTTATATATCGATTATAATATAGAATCGATCCCCCATTTTATATCCACATTATAATTTCTTATAAACAGTTTGCATACATATTCTTCTTCTATATGCCCTGTCCTCTTCAGGACGTAGGCGATCATGGCTTTCCACATCTCCCTATCCCTGGTGGCTCTTAGCACGTTTTCTCCAGATACACCACCAAAATCCCGCTCTGCCATTCACTAGCTCAAGCTCATAAATCTAGAATATAAATGTATAGAAACTAGCATGGCCAAAAAATGAGGGATTAGTTTATATATTGATGATATTATATAATTTATCCCCCATTTTATATCCACATTATAATTTCTCATAAACAGTTTGCATATATATTCTTCTTCTATGTGCCCTGTCCTTTCAGGATGTAGGCGATCCTGTCTTACCACGTCTCCCTATCCCTGGTGGCTCTTAGTATGCTTTCTCCTGTTACACCACGCAACCCTCGTTCCGTGATCTGTAGAAGCACATTTCAGTTGCTTCAATTTTTTTCTTTCGTTTTTGATGATATTGTCCAGCATTCACTTTCATATTGAAAAACTGATATCACATTGCAATCCAGTACTCTTTTCTTTCTTTCTAGTGAAATTTTCTTGTCTCTTAATACTCTACTCAGCTTCTGGAACGCATCTATCGCCATGCCAATTCGTCTTCGGATCTCTGTGTCCCAACTTTCGTCTTCTGTTAGCACACTTCCCAGGTGTTTAAATTTTTGTACCTGCTTGATTTTAGAGTCCCTCAGCTGTAATTGTCATTTTGGGCTGTCCCTTTTGCTGTAAGTGGTCTTGTAGTTTCCTTTCAGTGTCTGCTATCAGCACTGTATCATCTGTGTACCTTAAGTTGCATAACTTCTAGGATCTTCAGAATAGTCTCGCTGTACAAGCAGGAACCATCAAACAGTCAGGAATAACGTTTTGAGGATGAAGATTTTATTTTTTGTCAAAGAATTGAGAGAGGAGACTTGTTTCCAATTACGAGACAGAAATCACTTTTCAACAAGTTTATCAAGAAAAGAATGTCCCTTGGTTTGGCAACGTTGCAAATGGCTGCAATAGTGAGCTTGCAAATGGCTGCAATATATTGCTTTATTCATCAGTCAGGGACAAATTTTTGAAGATGAAGATTTTATTTTGTAAAAAAATTGAGAGAGGAGACTTGTTCCCAATTCACTCAGTTACGTGACATACGTGATACCCGCTTGGGCGATCATGTCACGAATTGGGCAGAAGTAGTAGATTGCCATTGCTTGTTTTCGTAGACTGGTTTCCAGCCAAGGCCTCAGAACCCAAATTGCCCTGTTATTTAACCCATAACTGGAGGGAAGAGACGGATTAATACCTTTCTTAAGGGTATTTGTGCGTAAATGAATGCAAGGAATTCAACTGGAATTTAATATCCGCAGCATCTTTCTGCAGAAACATATTTCAATTGCTTCAAGTTTTTTTTAACTGCTTGATTTTCGTATCCCCGCCTGTTTTTGGCATTGTGAGCTGCTCTTTTTGCTGATCACCATGCATTCGGTTTTCTTGCAGTATATTTATTGTCCTTTCTTGTCACTCTCTTCAGCTACCTTCTGTAGGAGGTCTTGTAGTTTTCTTTCAGTGTCTGCTATCAGCACTGTATCATCTGCATACCTTATATTGTTTAAATTGTGGACTCTGATGACGAATACTGGCATAACCTCTATCCATTCTACTATCTAAATTTTCACTATCTATCTAAATTTATACCTTTCTTTGACCCTGACTGGTTTTTTCATTTTACACATTATTCAAATGAGTATAATTTAAAAAAAATAATGTGTATGTCTGGTTTGATGTATGTGTTCTTAATTGTGTGATATTTCCTGTATTGGTGTTGCAATATTTAAGCTTATACACCTCTAACTTTTTTAACCTTATTTCCACTCTGTAAATTTTTTACAAAGTATTTTGAGTTAAATGGATCATGATATTTAGATTTGATAAAACAGTCTGTAATTTTTACAATTGCCAAAATAAATTCTGCATTTATAACCGTTTAATTATGTGTTAATTTTATTAATTTTTCATCTCAGTGTGTGTGTATATATATATATATATATATATATATATATATACTCCTCTTGCATCTTCGCATAGCTCATTCAATAATGAATTAGAGCACTTTAACTACTGGCGTATGATGCATCACACGCTAAAAACGTCCGCCTCCTTCTACCGAGCGTCCATAGCTGAGAGGTAAAATCGCCGACTGAGGCCAGTTCGGTCGGGTGTCAATCCAAGGTAAAAAGCAATCGGATGTCTAACTGTACTGATGAACTGCGAAACATATCTCTCTGTGGATGACTGTATATATATATATATTTTTTTTTTTTCATTTTTAAACGAGTTATTTCGCTACCTTGGTTTCCACCATGAGTGGTTTCATCAGGCGATTTTTAATAACTTTTTTTTAAGTTATTAAAAATCGCCTGATGAAACCACTCGTGGTTTTTTGTAAGTTTTACAATATAATTGTATAGAACACTTTTTTGTGTACTGGTCTAATCTTATTAGGACCAAAAACTAAGTATTAAAAAATTTATATATATATATATATATATATATATATATATATAATCATCCGCAGACAGATCTGTTTCACTTTATCACAGCTCATCAGTACGTTTAGACATGCGATTGCTTTTAACCCAGGAGTGAAACCCGACCGAATTGGCGTCAGTCGGCGATTCTACCTCTGAGCTATGGGCACTCGGTAGAAGGAGGCAAACTTTTAGCGTATCATGTATCATACACCAGTAACCAGAGTGCTCTAATTCATTACTGAATGAGTACCCATGGCCAACCCTGACTCACGGGGCCTACTATTAAATCAAAACAACCCACACTTAATAAAATCACTTTTAAATCCGGACATAACATATTGCATTGCATTTGAATACATGATTTTGTTGTCATTTCGCGCTATCACGCGGTGTGACGTCACAGAACCGCATTGCAAATTTGCGAACTGCGTTTGTTATTTTTGGAAACTATTGCCGTTTCCTAGCGGAGTTTTATGCCAACACAAAATAAAATCGTCGGTGATGGTGGATGTTATAGTGTTATCGTCTTGCTGACCTCTCTGAAGATGGCTCATGTAAGCCGAAAGCTTAGAACCAAATTAATAAAAAATTATCCAAATGTTGGAGAATTTTTGTCTTTATTTTCAACTGAAATTAAAGCCAAAATACGATGTTTAGAACGGCTCATGATTAAACATAATAGACATTCATTGTCTCTTATATTTAACAGAATATGTTTAGAAAATTATTTGCTGCCTCGATACACTATATATATATATATATATATATATATATATGTATATATATATATATATATATATATATATATGGGGAGTATTTCTGTGTGTGATTATGATATTTTTGTTGATATAAGGTTTCCTAATGTATTTTATATAAAGTTAATAGAATGCCAATTTAGTTCCTGTGATGACATTTGGCATCTTTTAAAAACGTCTTTGTTTCCAATTAATTGCAAACATCTGCCTCGCACTTTCTTTAATAAAAACAAACTAATTAGCGCCATTCTATTTGTTTTTGCAGAGGAAGCGAAACAAGACAAAGCCTCTAAAGGTAAACACAAAATCTTTTATTTCTTCTGATTTCTTTAAACAGAAACGATAAAATAATTGCCATGACGTGAAAAAAAAATATATCCAATTGACTGACGACTGTATTTCGTTATTATCACAGTCAAAAGTTTATGTTTCTCGAAATTCCTTGATAGTATTGACGAGATGACATGATTTGAAAATAAAGATGAATAGACTTTGATTTACTATCCCCTTTGATGAACGGACAGTCTAGATAAACTTTTGTCCACTGATTTTTTTCTTTTTTTTTGTATCATTTTTTGTATCATTTTTATCTGTCGTCTGTCTGCATAATCGTGTGAAAATAAATAACTTTGAGGAATACCAGAATTAATCCTGAAAACACCATAATCCCAGTTCTCGTTTCATGATTCTTCAGAACTATTTTTTTTTTTTTTTGTTACATTTAGCAATACTAATTCTTTTGCAACCTCACTCAGGAAATAAATCTGTCCATCGGTAAGATTCGAACCTGCGTCTCTCTCATGTATGCTATATTGGCAAATTCGCTGTATAGCCACCAAGGAATTTCCCGGCGACGTACTTGTTTCTTTTAATATGAACTTGAACTTTTAGATTACCATTCTGTCTTTATTTTCTGCTTTTTATGCTAAATTCTCTAAACATTGTTTTGTTCAAAAAGATTTGCTTATGTCTTTCCAGACGGTTCAACCAATTAGAGACATATCTTGGTTTGAAGGCCAACTTATTGACTGTGCGCAAATTATTCCCTAGAGGCTTAAAATGCATTAAATACATGCTTAATAATTTACTACTATATTTCCTACGTGATGCAGCGGATATCGACTCAGAACAACAAATCGGGGAGCCGAGTTCGAATTCCAGTTGAATTCCTTGCATTCACTTACGCAATAATATTCTTGGGAAAGGTATTAATCCGTCTCTCCAGTGGCAACCAGTCTACCACAGAAAGCAATAGCAACCTACTGCGGGATAATCTTCTGCCCAGTCAGCCATGTCTCATACGAGACATGATCGCCCAAGTGTGTATCACGTATGGCATTTAACTGACTGCATGTAACAGCTGAAAACATAATTAAAACTTCTACTGGCCATAAAAAGGGGATCGTTTTTTATTGTTATGTAGTAATAAACTGATTCCCCACTAATTACTATTTGATAATATAATACATCTCTTCTCACTCCAGTTATGGGTTAAATAACAGAACAGATTGGGTTCTATAGTCTTGGCTGGCAACCAGTCTACCGCAGAGAGTAATGATAACCTACTGCGGGATAATCTGCCCAGTCAGTCATGTCTCTTTCGAGACATGATCGCCCAAAGCGTGTATCAAGTATGGTAATTAACTGACTAAACCAGAAACAAAGAAACATAAATGGAAATGGAAAAAATGTGGGTCTTCGAGACTAAAATTATTCTTGATGGGAAAGGAATTTTGGTTTTTGGAAAGAAAAGGATGTAAAAACAAAGCACCAAAATATTTCTCCTGTATTGGCAAAAAAACAAACACAACTCATTTAATTTTTGATAGATAGTGAGTAAAGTGGGTTATATAGATAGATAGATAGATAGATAGATAGATAGATAGATAGATAGTGAGTAAAATGAGATAGATAGATAGATAGATAGATAGATAGATAGATAGATAGATAGATTGAAAACATCAAAAGATAGATAGATAGATAGATAGATAGATAGATAGATAGATAGAGAGTGAATAAAATGAGATAGATAGATAGATAGATAGATAGATAGATAGATAGATTGAAAACATCAAAAGATAGATAGATAGATAGATAGATAGATAGATAGATAGATAGATAGATTGAAAACATCAAAAGATAGATAGATAGATAGATAGATAGATAGATAGATAGATAGATAGATAGATAGATTGAAAACATCAAAATATAGATAGATAGATAGATAGATAGATAGATAGATAGATAGATAGATAGATAGATTGAAAACATCAAAATATAGATAGATAGATAGATAGATAGATAGATAGATAGGAACAGTAGATAGATTCTGGATAGTTAGACGGCTTTTGATACTTAGATTTTTCAAAGTAAAGATATGAAAACAAATTGGATAGACGCGTTTCATATTTGCATGTACGCATATTATTCTTATAAAATATTTTGTTTTCTTCAGATGTTAAGATACACAAGAAGCATGAGAATCGCCCACATCATAAAGGTAAATATTAATTAGAATCCTAAATGCAATTCTCGGATTTTGGCATTTAATTAGAAAGACGTTTTTTTATTTTATTTGGCTGCTTTCCCGCTTTATTTATTGGATAAAAAATTACGGAAACATGGTAAGGAAATATTCAATATTTGAAGTAATTAATGTCAAATAGCTAGCATCTGTTAATAATATTCTCCTAGAAAATGTCATTAATATAACACTTTTTTTAGATTGTTAGCAGCGCCATATCTTGCATAAGCTTCGATAATTTTTTTAACTGTCTGTTATATAATTTATCTGCTTATAGCTTCAGCATTCATATTAATATTCTTTGAGGAAAACTAATAATTGTACTTCGTGTTTGAGAACATGATGGCTGTATCTGAAATATTCAATAATATTTACTTTAGATGCTTCAATGAACAAAAATGTTTAGCTGATGTAAAAAAAAAAGCCTTAGATAATATTACAGTAGGTGCAAGTTTGTTTCGGGAATGGGTTGCGAAGTTTAACAAAAAAGAAAGATTTTGAAATCAGTGCCAACGAATCTCTGGACATTGCACCTTCAGATACCACTGAACCCATTTTCTGGACACCTCGTCTGCAGATACTTTGAAACTCATTCTCCGATTATCTCGGCTTCAGTTTCCTCCAAATGAATTCTTTGGACAGCTTCCCTTCAGAGTCTTCCAAAACGCATACTTTGGACGTCTTGATTCCAGATTCTTTCAAAGGCATGCTTGGAATATCTCACTTTAACACTCTTATAATATATTCATTGGACATATCGCCTTGAGATTATTACAAATGGCTTCTATGGGTATCTCGCTTTCAAATTTTTCCAAAATCATTCGCCAGACATCTCGATTTTAGATTCTTTCAAGTACATTTTCCGGGTTTCATAGCTTCAGATATCTACGGCTATATCGTGTTGAATACACCGGTTCTCGTCCGATCACCGAAGTTAAGCAACGTCGAGCCTGGTCAGTACTTAGATGGCTGACCGTTTGTAAATACCAGGTGCTGTAAATGTAAGGATCAAGAATGGTCCACTGATCCTTCAGGTTTGGAGGTTGACGCAGGGCTAACAACCCTGCCCCATAAAAAACAGTTTGTTACGGAAGCAGTAACAAAAGGTTGCTGCCCTACACACCACTGGGTGTAACGGATGATATGATGATATAGCTTCAGATATTTCTAAACGCATTCTCCAGAAATCTCGCTTTCGATTTCTTAAGAATGGATTTCTCGGAAATCTCTCCTTCAGATTCTTACGAATGCATTCTACACATATTTCGGATTCAAATTCTTGAAAATGCATTCTCAGAATATCACATCTTCATATTCTGACAAAAACATTCTCCGGAAATCTCACCTTCAGATTTTTCCAGACGCATTTTCCAGACAACTCGACAAACACGTTAACCGGACAGTTTACCTTCTGATAATTCTAAATGCATTCTGCGGAAGTCTTACCTTCAGTTTCTTCAAGATGTATTCTTCTGGTATCATGAATTTTGATTCCTATAAATGCATTCTCCGGACATCTCGCTTTCAAATACTTTCATGCAAATTCTTCGGAAAACACGCCTTCAAAGTCTTCCAAAACACTCTCGCCTTCAATGTTTCGAAATGCATTCTCGGAACGTCTCACCTTCAGCTTCTTAAAAAATCCATTCCGGGGACATTTCACTTTCAGATTCTTCCAAAATCATTCCTGGACATCTCGCCTTCCGAATTTTCCGAGAGCATTTTCGGGACATTTCGCTTTCAAATTCTTCCAAACGCATTCTACGGATATCTCGCCATCAGATGTTTCAAAATGTATTCTTGGAACATCTCACTGTCAGATTCTTGCAACCGTTTCGTGCGTACATCTCGCTTTAGATTCTGAAAATTTTCTGGGCATCTCGCTGTCAGATGCATTCTCGGGACATCTCTCATTCTCGGAATATTTCATCATCAAACTCTTACAAACGCATTGTGCGAATATCCTGCCTTCAGATTCGTCCAAAAAGCATTCTCGGTACATCTAGACTGCAGATTCTTCTGAAACGCATTCTAGGAACGTCGCACCATCAAATTCTTAGAAAGGCATTGTGCGGACATCTCGCCATCAGAGGTTTCTAAACGCATCCACCGGAGATCTCGTTTTCAAACTCTTCCAAATGCATTCTCGGAACTTCTTCCTTTCAAATTCTTCAAAAAGCATTCTCCTGACATTCTTGCTTCAGATTTTTATGGACGCATTGACTGGTCATCACGCCGTCAGATTAGAGCATACGTTTCAGATATCGGGCCCCTTTTTTCTTCCAAACGTATTGTCAGGACATTTGGTTGTCAGATGTTTTCAAACAGATTCTCCGGACATCTCGCACTTAGATTGTTCCGAAAAACATTATCCGGACATTTTGCCTTCAGATACTTCGAAACACATTCTGCAGAAGTCTGTCCTTCAATTTTTTTAAAAGCATTCCGCTAATATCCCGCTTTTTGATTCCTCTTGATGCATTCTCCGGATATCTCGCGTTTGGATTTTTCCGAGCACATTCTCTGTGTATCACGCATTCAAATTTTTCCAATCGCATTCTTCAGATATCTCGCCTTCATGGTTTCCAAAAGCATTTTCGAAACATTTCGCTTTCATATGGTTAAAAAATGCATTTTCCGGATATTTTGCTTTCAGATTTTTTAAAAATATTCTCGGAACATCTCGACTTCAAATTTTTTCGAAAGCATTTTCGAAACACTTCGCCTTCAAATTCTTCCAAACGCTTTCTCCGAATATCTCTTCAGATCCTTTAAAATGCTTGTAACATCTCACTATCGGATTATTTCAAATGCATTGTCTAGTCGTCTCGCCATCAGATGCATTCAACACAATCTCCGGACATCTCGCCTTCAAATTCTTACAATTCATGGAATATTTTATTATCAATTTTCTACAAAGGCATTGTGTGAACATCTCGTCTTTAGAATTATCCAAAAAGCATTCTCGGGACATCTCGCTTTCAGATTCTTACAAAAGCATTCTCTGAACATCCTGCCTTCAGTTCTTTTCGAACGCATTTTCCGGGCATGTCGTCTTCAGAATCTTCTAAACCCATTCTCGAATTATCTCATCATCAGATTCTTCAAAGGTATTGTGCGGACAACGTGACGTCAAATTCTTTCAAATGTATTCTCCGGACGTCTCGCCATCAGATTCTTTCAAACGCATTCTCAAGACATCTCGTCTCCAGATTCTTCCAAATACAGTCTCTAGACATCTCAATTCTTCCAAACAATCTCTCAGAATTCCTCAACATTTTTACAAACGCATTGTGTGAACATGTCATCATAAGATTCTTTCAAAAGCATTCTCTAGATATTACGAATTTAGATTCTTTCAAACACCTTCTCCGGACATCTCGCCTTAAATTCTTCCAAATGCATTGTTAGAACATCTCGTTTTCAGATTCGTCTAAACACGTTCTCCGGTTATCTCAAGTTCATAATCTTCTAAAAACCTTCTCCGGACATCCCTGCTTCAGATTCTTACAAACTCTTCTCCAGACATCACGCCTTTAGATTCGAGCGTACTCTCCAAATATCATGCCTTCTTATTCTTTTAAACGAATTCTCCCGACGTCTACTCTTCAGATGCATCCGATCGCATTCTCGGAATAGATCTACTTCACATTCTTTCAAATGTTTTCAGCGGACAACTCACCTATAGATTATTCCAAAGATATTATCAGGACATTTTGCCTTCACATACTTTTAAACGCATTCTGCGGAATTCTCGCTTCCTGATTCCTTCAAATGCTTTCTCCGGACATCTCACATTCTGATTCCTGCAAATGCTTTCTCCGGACATCTCACATTCTGATTCCTTCAAATGCTTTCTCCGGACATCTCACATTCTGATTCCTGCAAATGCTTTCTCCGGACATCTCACATTCTGATTCCTGCAAATGCTTTCTCCGGACATCTCACATTCTGATTCCTTCAAATGCTTTCTCCGGACATCTCACATTCTGATTCCTGCAAATGCTTTCTCCGGACATCTCACATTCTGATTCCTGCAAATGCTTTCTCTGGACATCTCACATTCTGATTCCTTCAAATGCTTTCTCCGGACATCTCACATTCTGATTCCTGCAAATGCTTTCTCCGGACATCTCACATTCTGATTCCTGCAAATGCTTTCTCCGGACATCTCACGTTCTGATTCCTGCAAATGCTTTCTCCGGACATCTCACATTCTGATTCCTGCAAATGCTTTCTCCGGACATCTCACATTCTGATTCCTTCAAATGCTTTCTCCGGACATCTCACATTCTGATTCCTGCAAATGCTTTCTCCGGACATCTCACATTCTGATTCCTTCAAATGCTTTCTCCGGACATCTCACATTCTGATTCCTGCAAATGCTTTCTCCGGACATCTCACATTCTGATTCCTGCAAATGCTTTCTCCGGACATCTCACATTCTGATTCCTTCAAATGCTTTCTCCGGACATCTCACATTCTGATTCCTGCAAATGCTTTCTCCGGACATCTCACATTCTGATTCCTTCAAATGCTTTCTCCGGACATCTCACATTCTGATTCCTGCAAATGCTTTCTCCGGACATCTCACATTCTGAGTTTCCAAATGCATTCTCAGAACATTTCGCCATCATATGCGTAAAAAGAGCATTCACTGGATATTTCGATTTCAGATCCTTCCAAAAACATTCTCGGACTATATCGATTGCAGATTCTTTTAAAAGAATTCTCGGACGATATAGATTTCTGATTCTTCCAAAAACCTTCTCGGACTATATCGATTTCAGATCCTTCCAAAAACCTTCTCGGACTATATCGATTTCAGATCCTTCCAAAAACATTCTCGGACTATATCGATTTCAGATCCTTCCAAAAACATTCTCGGACTATATCGATTGCAGATTCTTTTAAAAGAATTCTCGGACGATATAGATTTCTGATTCTTCCAAAAACCTTCTCGGACTATATCGATTTCAGATCCTTCCAAAAACCTTCTCGGACTATATCGATTTCAGATCCTTCCAAAAACATTCTCGGCCTATATCGATTGCAGATTCTTTTAAAAGAATTCTCGGACGATATAGATTTCTGATTCTTCCAAAAACCTTCTCGGACTATATCGATTTCAGATCCTTCCAAAAACCTTCTCGGACTATATCGATTTCAGATCCTTCCAAAAACATTCTCGGACTATATCGATTTCAGATCCTTCCAAAAACATTCTCGGACTATATCGATTGCAGATTCTTTTAAAAGAATTCTCGGACGATATAGATTTCTGATTCTTCCAAAAACCTTCTCGGACTATATCGATTTCAGATCCTTCCAAAAACCTTCTCGGACTATATCGATTTCAGATCCTTCCAAAAACATTCTCGGCCTATATCGATTGCAGATTCTTTTAAAAGAATTCTCGGACGATATAGATTTCTGATTCTTCCAAAAACCTTCTCGGACTATATCGATTTCAGATCCTTCCAAAAACCTTCTCGGACTATATCGATTTCAGATCTTTCCAAAAACATTCTCGGACTATATCGATTGCAGATTCTTTTAAAAGAATTCTCGGACGATATAGATTTCTGATTCTTCCAAAAACCTTCTCGGACTATATCGATTTCAGATCCTTCCAAAAACATTCTCGGACTATATCGATTGCAGATTCTTTTAAAAGAATTCTCGGACGATATAGATTTCTGATTCTTCCAAAAACCTTCTCGGACTATATCGATTTCAGATCCTTCCAAAAACATTCTCGGACTATATCGATTTCAGATCCTTCCAAAAACATTCTCGGACTATATCGATTTCAGATCCTTCCAAAAACATTCTCGGCCTATATCGATTTCAGACCAAAAACCTTCTCGGACTATATCGATTTCAGATCCTTCCAAAAACCTTCTCGGACTATATCGATTTCAGATCCTTCCAAAAACATTCTCGGACTATATCGATTTCAGATCCTTCCAAAAACATTCTCGGACTATATCGATTTCAGATCCTTCCAAAAACCTTCTCGGACTATATCGATTTCAGATCCTTCCAAAAACATTCTCGGACTATATCGATTTCAGATCCTTCCAAAAACATTCTCAGATTATATCGATTTCAGATTCTTCCAAAACATTCTCGGACTGTAACGATTGCAGATTCTTCAAAGACATTCTCAACCTATATTGATTTAAGATTCTTCGAAAAACATTCTCGAATTATAACGATTTCACATACTTCCAAAAACATTCTCGACCTATACCGATTTCAGATTTTCCAAAAACATTCTCGGATTATAGAGATTTCAGATTTTTCAAAAAATTTTCGGAGTACATCGATTTCAGAATCTTAAAAAACATTTTCGAACTATATCGATATCAGATTTATCCTGAAACATTCTTGAATTATATAGATTTCAGATTCTTCAAACTAATTCTCGGACTATATAGATTTCAGATTTTTCCAAAAACATTCTCGGGCTATATCAATTTCAGATTCTTCAGAAAGCTTTTCGGCCTATATCGATTTCAAATTCTTTCAAAAACATTCTCAGACTATATCGATTTTAAATTCCTCCGAAAAATTTCCCGGACGATTTTGATTTCAGATTCTTCCAGAAACATTTTCGAACTACATCGATTTTAGAATCTTCCAAAAACATTCTCGAGACTATATAGATTTCAGATTTTTCCCCCAAAAATTCTCGGGCTATATCGATTTCAGATTCTTCCCCCAAAAATTCTCGGGCTATATCAATTTCAGATTCTTCAGAAAGCTTTTCGCACTATATCGATTTCAAAATTTTTCAAAAAAACTCTCGAACTGCATAGATCTCAGATTCTTCCAAAAACATTCTCGGACAATATTGATTTCAGATTCTTTCAAAAACATTCCCGGAATATATTGATGTCAGACTCTTCAAATAAATTCTCAGACTATATCGATTTCAGATTCTTCCAAAAACCATTTTCGGACTATATCGATTTCAGATTCTTCCAAAGAAATTCTCACTCTATGTCAATTTCAGATTCATGCAAGAACATTCTGGAACTATATCGATTTCAGATTCTTCAAAACATTTCTCGGACGATAGCGATTTCAATATCTTCCAAAAAAATTGTCGGAATATATCGATTTCAGATTCTTCCAAAGAAATTCTCAGACTATGTTGATTTCAGATTCATGCAAGAACATTCTGGAACTGTATCGATTTCAGATTCTTCAAAAAAATTCTCGGACGATAGCGATTTCAATATCTTCCAAAAAAATTGTCGGAATATATCGATTTCAGATTCTTCCAAAGAAATTCTCAGACTATGTCGATTTCAGATTCATGCAAGAACATTCTAGAACTGTATCGATTTCAGATTCTTCAAAAAAATTCTCGGACGATAGCGATTTCAATATCTTCCAAAAAAATTGTCGGAATATATAGTTTTCTGATTCTTTAAAAATTTCTCAAATATATATTGATTTCAGATTCTTCCAAAAACATTCTCGGACAATATCGATTCCAGATTCTTCCAAAAAACATTCTCGGACAATATCGATTTCAGATTCTTCCAAAAAACATTCTCGGACAATATCGATTTCAGATTCTTCCAAAAAACATTCTCGGACAATATCGATTCCAGATTCTTCCAAAAACATTCTCGGACAATATCGATTCCAGATTCTTCCAAAAACATTCTCGGACAATATCGATTCCAGATTCTTCCAAAACCCTTCTCCAACTATAATGATTTTAGATTCGTCCAAATAACATTCTTGGCATATATGGATTTCAGAATCTTAAGAATGCTTTCACCGGGAATGAATCTTTTGAATTTTGCAAAGATATTTTTCGGAAATCTCCCTTTCGGATTCTTAAAATGTATCTTCCGATTTTTCAGAAAGCATTTTCAGGACATTTCACTTTCAAATTCTTCCTAACGCATTATCGGAATATTCCATCATCAAATTCTTACAAACCCATTGAGCGGAAATCTCGCCTTTACATTTATCCAAAACACATTCTATGAACATCATGCTTTCAGATTCTTCCAAACGCATTCTCGGAACATCTTTCCATCGGATTTTTACAAAGGCATTACGCGAAGACATTGCCTTCAGATTTTTCAAAATGCATTCTTCAGAATTCTTGCTTTCCAGATTCTTCTGAATGCATTTTGGGAGCAGCTTGCTTTCAGCTTCTTACCAATTCTCAAGACAATCCCCTACCGATTTTTACAAACGCATTCTCCAGACAAGTCGCCATCAAATTCTTCCAAATGCAGTGTCCGGAAATCTCGTTTTCAGATTCTTCTAAACCCATTCTCGGAACATCTCGTCTTTCTCCGGACATCTCGCTATCAGATTCTTGCAAACGCATTCTGCAGACATTTCGCCTCCAAATTTATACAAAACCATTCTCAGAACATCTTATCATCAGATCAGAGCGTACTCTCCACCTATTATTTTTCTTAACGCATTCTCTGGACATATTCACATGTAGATTTTTCATTTAATTTGTCACACGGCCATTTTTATCTATTTTTTTCTTTTTTTGAATGATATGCAAAATGTGTTTGCTATTGTAATGGGAAGTCAGAGATAGCCGATTAAACAATACATTGAATTCCAAAGACGCTGCGTTATTTAATGAATATTTTTTCAAACACAACGCTTGAAATTTTTGCAACAACCTAATATTAATACAAAACTTCTTCTAACGATATTTGTATTAAATATCGTTAGAAGAAATTTTGTATTAATATTAGGTTGTTGCAAAAGTTTCAAGCGTTGTGTTTGAAAAAATATAATATTAAATTTACAACCTCAGCGCCATCTATATATAGCGCCATCTTATATATTAAATTTACAACCTCAGCGCCATCTTATTTTTTCTGAGGGTGAAGTCAGTAGGTCAATAATAATGCAATATATATTCCTCAGATTAAAAAAATATTTGCTAAACTAGCCACTGAAGTGTACAGAAAACATGTAGACAAAGCGCAGATTTCAAATGGCGGACATTACGTAATCATTTTGCGTTAAACACTTAATGAATTTCGAAAACATCTTTTCTTTTCCCTAGAATGGCCAAATGTAACTAATGTTTTCAAACAAATATTTTATATTCTTCAGGTCATAAGGTGCACAAACTTAAACCACCTCATAAAGGTAAACTTTTAACATTTTCATTAAACTTCGTCCTTTCCCCAAAATTGCGAAATATAGAGTTTCTTTATTCGATATAGTAATCTGTCTAGTAAATTTTACTTTGTTGTTTAAATCTCTATGATTTTAAATTTCTATGATTTAACTTTAGACCGTCCAGATTTTCTTAAGGTTATCTTCACTTTTCTGTCCAATCTTCACTTTCTTCTTCTCACAAGTCATTCAAAAATCATTGTCTAACTGCTATTATGGTCTAACTTCGATAGACCATAATAGCATAACACGATTTAATTGAGTCGTGTTAATTTAGGGCATAGTTACATATTTCACTTAGACTCTGTGAACAAAAGCAGAAATATTCGTCTATAATTACGAAAACTTAAGGAATCAGCATATATACTAAGCCACAGAAATCTCCTAAGGGATTCAAGCATAGAATAAATACAATATGGGAACCAGTGATACGGAGTGCTAGCTAAAATCATTAGCTTTAAGAATGCAATATGAGCACAGATAAAATTGGTTTCGAAATTAGGTTTATAAGTCCCAAAAATGGCTACACTGATATCCTCAAGGACACATGGTCCAGTTGATAAAAAGCGTTGGTTAAATCTAATGAATTGACCCAAAGAGTTGTGAATTTAATATCTGGATATCTGCAGTGGTAGAAAAATGACTTAGAGAGTTGAGTTAAAGGGAGATAATAAAATACCATATACGTAAACTGGAGAATAATTGACTCATATAAAAAAAAATGTCACAAATATATCAGCAGTGAATATGAATTTGATAGACATGGTTAATTAAAAATTAAATATCGTATTTCAATGTTACATAAGGTATAAATTTACATTATTCGGACTATTGTCCTCATTTTTGTTGCCATTTGTACGACGTTTCGGCCGTTGTACGCTCGGCCTTCTTCAGGTGCTAGGAATTTCGATCCTAGCCCTTTATTAAGAAATTCCTAGCATCTGAAGAACGCCGTAGCGTACACCGGCCGAAACTTCGTACAAACGGCAACAAAGATGAGGACAATAGTCTGAATAATGTAAATACTGTAAATACTACCTCATCTCAGAAATATAGACAAATAGAATGATCTATTATTAAACGTCGTACAAATGGCAACAATGATGAGGATAATAGTCCGAATAATGTAAATACTGTAAATACTACCTTATCTCAGAAATATAGACAAATAGAATGATCTATTATTAAACGTCGTACAAATGGCATCAAAGATGAGGACAATAGTCCGAATAATGTAAATACTGTAAATACTACCTTCATCTCAGAAATATAGACAAATAGAATGATCTATTATTAAACGTCGTACAAATGGCAACAATGATGAGGATAATAGTCCGAATAATGTAAATACTGTAAATACCACCTCATCTCAGAAACATAGACAAATAGAATGATCTATCATTAAACGTCGTACAAATGGCAACAAAGATGAGGACAAAAGTTCGAATAATGTAAATAATGTACATACTAACTCATCTCAGAATTATAGACAAATACTAGATTTTTTATTATTTCAAAAGTTATTTCTACTGGATATCTCTATTTAAGTAGACGGTCCGTTGTCTTCCAACAGTATCATATTTCGTCTACCGGCTTATATATTCCAAAAACATATTAAAGAAAATATCGTTTAATCCGACGTACTCATCTACAAACAAACTATACAATCGAGTTCGGTTCTATTTGCATTTAAAGCACATTTTAATTGTTCGTAAAAATTGTGAGTTTTAGTGCCACATAGACGAAAAATGATGAGTATATTTATAAAAAGTATTACAAACACTAGCGGAAAAGGTTAGTGTTTGTAATATCATATATATACACTACCGGCCATAATTATTAGGCTACCCCAATTTTTTAAAAGGAGTGATGTATTTCATACTATTTTTAGTATTTATTGATTAAGTGGATAATTCTAAATGAAAATAGAATGGGTTTTGTTATTATTACACTGCAAAATTTTACAAGGCAGGGAAGTCAAGGTGAACTCGTTCAAATCACTCTTAATTTTTTTCATTCTTTCATTGATGGAACTGCAATATAGATAATTATTAAATATTTATAAATTCTTTTGATGCACATGTTATTGTGCAGTATTAACGAAAAAACATTCTATTTTCATTTACAATTATTCAATTAGCAATAAATACTAAAAAGTAATATAAAATTCATCATTTTTTTAAAACACAGGGGTGGCCTAATAATTATAACCGGTAGTGTGTATATATATATGTGTGTGTGTGTGTGTGTGTGTGTGTGTGTGTGTGTGTGTGTGTGTGTGTGTGTGTGTGTATGGGTTCAAAGAATTTGTCTCTTTAGTAGAACAGATTCATGGTAAGTTCGAAGTTTCATGAGGTCACCGTTATCTCTCATCATTGCCTCCCAAAACTTCGAAGTCAGCACTGTTAAATGGATAAACATTTTGTATCTATTAACGCTCTATCGAGCACTTTATTATCAAAAACCTGCTTACCAAAATGCATTTTATCAGTAATAACACTGAAAAATAACAACCTTGGCGCTAAACATTATCACAATTGAATACTATATTTATATACTCTAATTTTTTATTAAAATAATTTATGAAAGCATTTTATCACTTCATAAAAATTTTCATGTTAAAGAACAATTAAAATATCACCTGAAACATGAAAGATTGTGTGTAGCGATGTATTAATATTTAATTTTTTTTTGTTTTTTTGTTTTTTTGTTAATACTGCACAATAACATGTGCATCAAAAGAATTTATAAATATTTAATAAACGCTTATAATAACTAAATTACAATATGAAGCGCGATTCTATATTAGGCACTCTTTATAAAAGTAAATGCATAAGCAGTTGGTTTTCATCAATTTTTCTAAAGACCTCACTGAAATTCAAATACAGGGTGATAAGCCAAACCATTGTAAGAATTATTTAATTAAAAAAAAAGAGGAAGGATGGCTTCGGAATTTGAATTGGTCCCTTACAAAACCCTGATATCAATCTTATTGAACATCAATGGGATATTTTGGATAACAAAATTGATAAATCTAATGTTACTTTACAAGACACACTTTGGGAACAAATACAAGCTGCTTGATAGGAGATACCATTAGATACATTGAAGAAGATTGTGATGTCAATGCCTGAGAGAATGAAGGCTGTGATCCAAGCAAAAGTCTACTGTACTAAATATTAAATATTATTTTGTAACAAGTATTTTTTTCTTGTTAAAACATTTATTGGGTAAGTCAAAAAAATTATTTTAATTAAATTGTTTATTTTCTGTTAATATGCCTCATAAAAGATAAAATACTTCTAGTCCTAATACTTTTGCACAGTACTGTATATAAATATATATTAAAAACAATAACCTTTTCCGCTTTTGCTAAGTGTTCGTAATATTTTTATATAGCCTGTAGAAACCTTTAGTGGTTAATATGTTAAATATTAACTGGGTCTATAGTTTCAATTTTTCGAACTGTGTATTGAGTACTTTTTTAAAATATATGTAACTGTTTCCGAGACAAGGTACATCTTATCTGTAAAAAGTTTTAGTGTATATATATATATATATATATATATATATATATATAAAGTTTTAGTATATATATATATATATACACTAAAACTTTATATATATATATATATATATATATATATATATATATAGTATATATATATATATATATACTATACATAAAATTTATATATATATATATATATATATATATATATATATATATATATATATATATATATATATATATATATATATGCACTAAAACTTTATATATATAATGTGTGTATGAAATAAAGTGTGTGAAATTGAGAGAGTGAAAGAAATAAAACAAATAATGAAAGAAAGTTTCAGAGTGACAGTGAAAGAGACAAACAAAATGTGGGAGAGAAAGAGTAAAAGAAAGAAAGAAAGAAAGAAAGAAAGAAATTGTCTTAGAGAGAGAGAAAAAAAGAAAGAAACAAAGTGTGAGGGAGTGAAAGGATAAAAAAGATTGTGTGAGAGAAAAAGTGAAAGAAAATATGTGTGAAAGAGTGAGAGTGAATGAAAGAATGTGGGACTGAGACAGTGAAAGAAACAAAGTGTGTGAGGGAGAATGAAAAAAAAGAGTGAAATAAAACGAAAGAGACGAAGAAAAAGAAAATGTGTGAGAGAAAAATGAGTGAAAGAAACAAACAGACAAATTGTGTGTGTGTGTGTGTGTGTGTGTGTGTGTGATTGAGATTGAGAGAGAGAGAGAGAGAGAGAGAGAGAGATTGAGAGAGATTGAGAGAAAGAAAAAAGAAAGAAAACGAAAAAAATGTGTGTGATTGAGACCTGACCTTTCCCCGTGTTGAAACACTTGATTTTCTTTCAGGATCCAATTGAAAATTTTCGAATGCTGACATTTTCGTCAAAATAGATCAATTGAAAGACAAGTCTTCTTTTACGACCAAATTTCAATATTTAGCCTTGTGTCACGCTAAACTAACCTTATAAACATTTATATATTTTCTAAAATTCAATATTTCTTCAGGACGTAAACAGCCATGGCTCTTCACAACCCTGCTTTCTTTATCATCTATTAATTTATAATTTTCTATGCTCAGCTAAGGTGTTCTACAAGACCGAAATATAGGAACTCAGTGACGATCGGACTGAGTAGTAATGATTCATAACGAGACAAGCTTGTTAACCATTACATAATGTCGAGACTCCCTTATTATCTGTGAATTGATTTCATAGGAAAATATAATGATGTGATTTCTTGTCGTCTTCTCTGCAGATTTTAATTGAGGGTCGTCCATTACCTAGACTGACTGCTACCCAAAGCCGGCGAGCCTCGTCTGCACCCCCGTCTTTTAAGTATGGAGCTGGAAGAAACGCATATATGCCTTTCCCAGACGCATTAGTTCGAAATGAAACACAATGAATTTGGCTGCAATATGAACCCGGTTTGCTGATTTCATTTTATGGATTATTTACGATTACGTCATTTTCACATCCGATAAAATATTTCATATGCCAGATAATAATGTTTGGGTCCTACTTTACCAGCTTGGCAGCAATAATATCAAATGAAATGACTTGTTAATAAAATGCGTTGTGGTGCAGTGGATATCGATTCAGAACGAGAAATCGGGGAGCCGAGTTCGAATTCCAGTTGAACTCCTTGCATTAGACTTACGCGCAAACACCCCTGGGAAAGGTATTAATCCGTCTCTTCCCTCCAGCTATGGGTTAAATAACAGAACAAATTAGGTTCCATAGCCTTCGCTGGCAACCAGTCTACCACAGAAAGTAATGGCAACCTACTGCGGCATAATCTTCTGCCCAGTCAGTCATGTCTCTTTCGAGACATGATCACCCAAAGCGTGTATCACGTATGATACTTAACTGACTGATTGAATATAATAGTTGGAATCATGATTAAGGCTTCTACTGGTCATAAAGTGGAAGATCGGTTTTCTATTGTTATGAAGTAATGAACTGATCCCCCACTAATTACTACTTAATATTATAATACATCTCTCCCCCCCTAGCTATGAGTCAAATAACAGGACAGATTGGGATCTATAGCCTTGGCTGGCAACCAGTATACCGCAGAAAGTAATTGCAACCTACCGCAGGATAATCTTCTGCTCAGTCAGTCATGTCTCTTTCGAGACATGATCGCCCAAAGCGTGTATCACGTATAGCACTTAACTGACTGACTGAATATAATAGTTGGAAACATGACTAAGGCATTTACTGGGCATAAAGTGGGTGATCAGTTTTATATTGTTATGATATAATAAACTGATCCCCCACTAATTACAACTTAATAATATTATACATTTCTTGCCCCTCTAGCTATGAATCAAATAACAGAGCAGATTGGGTTCTATAGTCTTGGCTGGCAACCAGTCTACCGCAGAAAGTAATGGCAACCTTCTACGCGATAATCTTCTGCCCGGTCAGTCATGTCTCTTTTGAGACATGATCGCCTAAGCGTGTATCACGTATGGCACATAACTGACTGACTGAATATAACAGTTGGAATAATGATTAAGTCTTTTACTGGTCATAAAGTGGGGGATTAGTTTTCTATTGTTATGAAGTAATAAACTGATTCCCCACTAATTACTACGTAATAACATCATACATCTCTTTCCCCGCTAGCTATGAGTCAAATAAAAAGATTGATTGGTTTCTATGGCCTTGGCTGGCAACTAGTCTATCGCAGAAAGTAATGGCAACCTACTGCGGGAAAATCTTCCGTTCAGTCAGTCATGTCTCTTTCGAGAATTGATCGTCCAAAGTGTGCATCACGTATGGAACTTACCTATAATAGATTCCGAAACAACTGACTAGTCAAGCAGGCCGTAAATATCGCTAAATATGCCAGAAATGTCTCGTAATTTATGACCAACGGTAAGCTTAAAGGCAGGAAATTACTTTTTCAAAAAAGAATATAATAATAAATAATGGAAATTTGTGAAATGAAATATAGTTAGAATTGAATTTTATCTGCTAGCAGCTTTATAAAGTACTGGTTAGTGGGACTGATAAGACCTCCATACAAGCGGTTACTTCGTTAGCAGTCGCTAGGCAGTAGAAGGTGTCCTTGCGCAAACTCGAAACTCGGCCAGGATTCCTGATTTTATTCATTGTCGTGGCATTAATCTCAACTTCCGGTCTCTTGGAAACGTGAAGCGTGCCTTTCTCATTTTCGTGCACAACGATACAGGCGAGGCGTAAAAAACAACCTGGTTATTATTTGATCGGCTAATCAACAAAAAGAGCAGCCCAAAATGCCAAATACAGGTGGGGAGTACTAAAATCAAACGGGTACAAAAATTTAAATACCTAGGGAGTTTTCTAACAGACGGAAAGTGCGAGATCCGAAGTCGAATTGGCATGGCGAATTGGACGCTAGAAACAGAGAGAGTCCTGGGTTGCTATGTGATGTCAGTTCTTCAATATGACAATGAAGGCTGGACAATATCATCAAAGATGAAGGAAAAACTTGAAGCAACTGAAATGTGGTTCTACAGGAGGATGCTGTGGATAACATAGATCGAGCATGAGGTTTTGGAAAGGATGGAAACGAAAAGAAAATTAATATTGATCATCAGGGAGAGAGAACTAAAGTTCCTGGATATGCAATTAGGAAGGGGGGCTTGGAGAACCTGATACTAGCAGGTTAGATAGAGAGAAAAAGAGACAGGGGAAAGCAGCGAATAACATATTTGAAGGACCTGATCAGGTGGATGACAGAACGAGGGTTGCATGGTGTAACAGGAGAAAGAGTGCTAAGAGCCACCAGGGATAGGGAGATGTTGAAAGCCATGATCGCCTATGTCCTGAAAGGACAGGGCACATGGAAGAAGAATATATATGCAAGCTGTTTATAAGAAATTATAATGTGGATATAAAATGGGAATTCGATTCTATATTATAATCAATATATAAACTGATCCCTGATTTTGTGGCCATTCTAGTTTCTATACATTTATATTCTAGATTTATGGGCTTGAGATAGCGAATGAAAGAGCGGGGATTTGGGTGGTGTAACTGGAGAAAATGTGCTAAGAGCCGCCAGGAATAGGGAGACGTGGAAAGCCATGATCGCCTACGCCCTGAAAGGACAGGGCACATAAAAGAAGAATATATATACAAACTGTTTATGAGAAATTATAATGTGGATATAAAATGGGGGATTGATTCTATATTATAATTAATATATAAACTGATCCCTGATTTTGTGGCCATGATAGTTTCTATACATTTATATTCTAGATTTATGGGCTTGAGCTAGTGTATGGCAGAGCGGGGTTTGGGTGGTGTATCAGGACAAAGCGGTTTAAGAGCCACCAGGCATAAGGAGACGTGGAAAGCCATGATCGCCTACGTCCTGAAAGGACAAGGTACATAGGAGAAGAAGAAGTAGTGAAAAACTGATTGGGACCACAGAGATGGAACTGATTATAAATGATCAAGAATATAACCTAACACAAGCCGCACTTAATGAGGAAATAAAACTGAGAACATTTGATACTGTCATTAAAGGCATGAGGGACAAAGGAAAACAGTGGATAACCTACTTAATGAGCTTGTGTAAATTGTTGGCAAAAAAGGTTTAGTAGAGATAACAAGACAAAATAGACTAAGAATTACCAAGAAAAGAAAATGTGGAGAGCCATGATCGCCAATGTTCATAGAAGAAGAAAAAGAAGAGGAAGAATACACATAGATAGAAGGTTGTAGGATAGAATCCCCTATAGACGCTTGTGCAAATTAACTGGAACAAAACGAATAATGTTTTCTTAAGATCTTTCACTCTTTCCCTGATCACGTATACGCCGTCGCTTGGCGTTGTTTTTCTCTTCTGACCGAATCTTCCTTTACATCCTGAACTGATGGATCCAGTTTGATTCTTCGCCTTAATAATACGACTGACTGTTGAATGCTGACACAAAATAATATCCGCGGTCTCTATGTAAGGCTTGCCAGTGTGTTCGTGCAGCGTTACAGTTTTCATAATCTTGCTTGGAGTAATGTGCATTGCAGAAAATGGACGTAGACAATAGTGTCTTGGCGTGATAAAAATCTGATGCAATCACAAATGATTTTCAAGGCCAAACAAATTGCATCATACAACCTAAAAATAAATTCATCTTACTGCACACCACCGCAAATGGCCTAATCTGAGGGAAGAAAATTGGAAATCGATTACACCCTGTCACTCCAGTGTGTCTAAAACTGACCGTATGATGAAAGAAAGGAAACTAAAGCAGTTGTTCCCGTTAATTAATGTAATAATGTAATTGGTGTAATAGTGCAATTAGCGTAGTTAGTGTAATTAGTGTAATTAGAGTAATACTGTAATTAGTGTAATTAGTGTAATAGTGTAATTAGTGAAGTTATTGTAATAGTGCAATTAGCGTAGTTAGTGTAATAGTGTAATTAGAGTAATACTGTAATTAGTGTAATTAGTGTAGTTGTTGTAATAGTGCAATTAGCGTAGTTAGTGTAATAGTGCAATTAGCGTAGTTAGTGTAATAGTGTAATTAGAGTAATACTGTAATTAGTGTAATTAGTGTAATAGTGTAATTAGTGTAGTTATTGTAATAGTGCAATTAGCGTAGTTAGTGTAATAGTGTAATTAGAGTAATACTGTAATTAGTGTAATTAGTGTAATAGGGTAATTAGTGTAGTTATTGTAATAGTGCAATTAGCGTAGTTAGTGTAATAGTGTAATTAGAGTAATACTGTAATTAGTGTAATTAGTGTAATAGTGTAATTAGTGTAGTTATTGTAATAGTGCAATTAGCGTAGTTAGTGTAATAGTGTAATTAGAGTAATACTGTAATTAGTGTAACTAGTGTAATAGGGTAATTAGTGTAGTTATTGTAATAGTGCAATTAGCGTAGTTAGTGTAATAGTGTAATTAGAGTAATACTGTAATCAGTGTACTTAGTGTAATAGTGTAATTAGTGTAGTTATTGTAATAGTGCAATTAGGGTAGTTAGTGTAATAGTGTAATTAGAGTAATACTGTAATTAGTGTAATTAGTGTAATAGTGTAATTAGTGTAGTTATTGTAATAGTGCAATTAGCGTAGTTAGTGTAATAGTGTAATTAGAGTAATACTGTAATTAGTGTAATTAGTGTAATAGTGTAATTAGTGTAGTTATTGTAATAGTGCAATTAGCGTAGTTAGTGTAATAGTGTAATTAGAGTAATACTGTAATTAGTGTAATTAGTGTAATAGTGTAATTAGTGTAGTTATTGTAATAGTGCAATTAGCGTAGTTAGTGTAATAGTGTAATTAGAGTAATACTGTAATTAGTGTAATTAGTGTAATAGTGTAATTAGTGTAGTTATTGTAATAGTGCAATTAGCGTAGTTAGTGTAATAGTGTAATTAGAGTAATACTGTAATTAGTGTAATTAGTGTAATAGTGTAATTGGTGTAGTTATTGTAATAGTGCAATTAGCGTAGTTAGTGTAATAGTGTAATTAGAGTAATACTGTAATTAGTGTAATTAGTGTAATAGTGTAATTGGTGTACTTATTGTAATAGTGCAATTAGCGTAGTTAGTGTAATAGTGTAATTAGAGTAATACTGTAATTAGTGTAATTAGTGTAATAGTGTAATTGGTGTAGTTATTGTAATAGTGCAATTAGCGTAGTTAGTGTAATAGTGTAATTAGAGTAATACTGTAATTAGGGTAATTAGTGTAATAGTGTAATTAGTGTAGTTATTGTAATAGTGCAATTAGCGTAGTTAGTGTAATAGTGTAATCAGTGTAATAGCTTAATTAGTATAGTTAGTGTAATAGTGCAATTAGTGTAATTAGGGTAATTAGTGTAATTAGTGTAGTTAGTGTAATAGTGTAATTAGAGTAATACTGTAATTGGTGTAATAGTGTAATTATTGTAGTTAGTGTAATAGTGCAATTAATGTAGGTAGTGTAATAGTGTAATTAGTGTATTTAGTGTAATAGTGTAATTAGAGTAATACGGTAATTAGTGTAATAGTGTAATTAGTGTAGTTAGTGTAATAGTGCAATAAGTGTAGTTAGTGTAATAGTGTAATTAGAGTAATATTTTAATTAGTGTAATTAGTGTAGTTAGTGTAATTAGTGTGATTATGTAATTAGTGTAGTTTGTGTAATTAGTATAGTTAGTGTAATAGTGTAGTTAGTTTAATAGTGTAATTAGTGTAGTTAGTGTAATAGAGTAATAGTATAATTAATGTAATAGTGTAATTAGTGTAAATGTGCAATAATGAATATCAGCGAGAGAAACTCGTTGATAACGATTTTACAAACGAAATAATTTAGTATGACCCAAGTCTATATATATATATATATATATATATATCGAACACTCGGTAAGAACCAAACTCGTTAATAATTATTCATGATGCGTACATGTTAACCATTAAACGGAAGTAAAAATCCCTTGATTACTTTTAACTTTTTTCTGGCGCAATTCCAAAATTAACCTGTTCTAATAATCTGTGGGTTTAGTTTTTTAACCACGACTCTCCAGGTGTCTTATTAATTATTTGATCCGAGGTTATAAGTGTACGGCACCTGGTGAGAATTAAATTCGATTTAGTGCAAACCATTTTCACTGGTGACACTATAATGGTTTTCTACTCGACATTGTTTGTTGTTTGGATCAAAATAATTAATATTTGAACTTATTTTTTTAAGTCAGGTTAGTATACAACATTTGGTAGAGTTAATCGTACCGGTTTGATGAATAGCTTTATGCCTCCCATTTGCAATGCGGATTGCTTTGCCTAAAAACAAGCCGTTGGTTTTATTTATAAAGTAATTCGAACTAGTAAATTGCACAGGGGAGGAGTTGTGGATAATGATATTTTTACAGGTTTTAGAAATTCGTTATAAAGAATTTCATTTAATCTCCTTTAATCAAGGTTAATTGTTATTCTCTGCTAAATTCCGTTTTGGTTATATCATGAAAGTCGTTCTAAAATAGTGCCACGATTGTTTGATTTTCGTAATAAATACATTTTTCTTGTTACATAAAATAAGTTATTTTTTATCAAATATGAAGAAAAACCCAAAGTTTTAAACCCTAAGCCATATTCGTTTTTTGAAAATCTATAAGGAACTAGGTACCTCCACTAATTCGCGGGAAAAACAGCATAGCGCAATAAAAAAGGCCACAAATTTAACAAAGATAAAGTTTTATCATCAAAATATTGATGGTATTATGAAGAGAAAAGATCAAAGAATTTTTTAAATTATTTTTTGAATTTTTTTAATCCTTTCTAACACGTTCAAAATTTTGGTTAAAATGCTTATTTTGTTTTTGTCATCGCCGCCTACAAAGTTTAACATTGATTTTTTTTTTTTGCGCTTGTTTTCCGTTGAAAACACATTAATTTGAAAATTCTTGTACAAATCAAATAATTTTAATGAAATTTTTAGAATTTATTCACAAATAAATGAAATTATTTTTTAAATGTTTCCTTTACAAAATATTTGTAAAAAAAAAATTTCTTTTAAATGTGTTACCCCCCACTTGCTTAATTTCATTAAATTTGGCACAGAACCTTCTTATTTGTTGAAATTCTTTTTTTTTTTTCTTCTTTTTTTTTTTGTTAAAAGTAGGAGTCATTGGAGAATGTAAATCACCTTTTTTTTTAAAATTTGTACCATTTAACTGAAAATCTGCTCTGAATTGAAAAATAATGAATCCAATAAAACTATGACATTACTTTAATTAGAAAAGTTTTTAATTTTTTTTGTAAATAAGTAATATTAAGGACATTATTGTCTGAAGAAATAAAATTTTTCTGATGAAAAATGGATTTTTACAAGAAATTTTTCATTTTTTTTTTTACATTTTAATTATAATAATTTATAACAGTTTGAAATCGTGTAAAATTCGATATTGGGGTATTTATTGGATGTGATATAATAATTAAGTGGAAACGAAATTTACGAGTCAAAAATTGTAAAGATTAATAAATCTAGTTACGCTTCCCTATTTTTAAAATAATTTTTAATTTATTTTATTTTCACCTTATTTTCATGTATGGTAGACTGAAATTGCCATTATTATGAAAAAGTTACGTTATTTAAAAGTTTTGTCCCTGCACTTAGATTTATGAAAATTGTCGTTTTTGGTCATGCGTACAACCTGTCATCGCCTAATCAGTCAACAGTCCGTCAAACGTTCGATAAGATGAACACGACCAATCGTTGATAATTTGTTGTATATTAATTTTTTCTGCTATAAGTAAGTAATATTCTTTTAAAATCAGCTTAATTTTACTTTCAGTTTTCTAATTTTACTAAAATAAAGTGTCAGAAATCTTTTGAAATATTTTAAAATCGATGAAATTTTGTTTGTTTACAATTTTTTTAAAATTAAGAATATTTAAGAAATCGAAATTAAATTTGACTTTCCAATGTATATAATTTCTACCTGAAATACACCAGATTTTTTTAATTAATGAAAATAATAAATTTAATCATTATGCTTTTAATTAAATCTAAAATAAATCTTCAATAATGTTTTTTCATTTTAAAAATTTCATTTTAAAATTAGGTATCGAAAACTCATGCCAAAAAGTGGAGGTACCTTCCTGGTTCATTACTTTGTAAATGTCAAATTTGAAAGAATATCTAAATATTACAGTTCTGCTTAAACTTAAAGAACACTTCTAGGATATCATTAATATTGTTCAAAAGAGGAAGTTTTGCCTCGTCGTAATCGTAAAAGATTCCTCACTTATTTTTTTATAAGCATAACTATGAAAAGTTCCGCTTCTTAAAAGAACTTGTATTGTTTTTCTCGGGTATTAAATTCCACAAACCCCGTTAGCATCACTGGCAACAGCAAGATGAACTTTACAACTTCAATATGTCAGTGGTTATTTTTATTTCATTTAGATTGAAAGGTTTCTGGCAGTCAGCGTCTTTCCTTTCGCCACAGTGAACCGTCTAACCTCGCGTGTTCACCAAATTCAGGCGAACTTTTAATTCGGTTTCGAAGTGCGTTAAACAGTTGCAAAACAACAACTTTATTTCATTTCGAATTATAAAACATTTTCTTATCTTGCGGCAAAGTGATCAGAACAACTTTGATGTCCGATCTTTCTTTTTCTTTTTTTCTTTTTTTTTTTTGTTGTTGTTTGTTTTGCCAGAGAAAATATTTGTTTCAAACGAAGAAGAGTTCCAACTTGAGATATGAAACGGTCACTTCTTTATTTGGTTGCCAGCCTTAATATCGTCAGAGCTGTACTTAAGACATTACTACAGAATATTAACATTACGGGTATCACATAAAAGTAACTTTATGTCAGGCTTACGGCCATATCACGGTGAATACACTGGTTCTAGCTTGATCACCGAAGTTAAGTAACGTTAAGCCTTGTCAGTACTTAGATGGGTGACCGTTTGAGAATACCAGGTACTGTAAGCGTTTAGTGACGGATTGCGCGTGCTTACGGTCATATCACGTTGAATACACCGGGTCTCGCTCAGTCACAGAAGTTAAGCAACGTTGAGCCTGGTCAGTACTTAAAAGGGTGATCGCTTGGGAATAACAGGTCCTGTAAGCGTATAGTGACGGATGTGCGTTGTGGTGCAGTGGATACCTGCTCAGAAAGAGAAATCGGTGAGCCGAGTTCCAATTCCAGTTGAATACTCTGTATTCACTTAAGCACTAGTACCTTTGAGAAAGGTATTAATCCGTCCCTTCCCTCCAGTTATGAGTTAAATAACAAGGGTAGGACTTGGGGACCCTGCTCTTAAAAACAAATCTCAATGAATCTTGATACTCGAAAAGAAAAATGTTATAAAAATAACTTTACCCCCAAAATCATTGGTTATGACCTTAAATGATCCCATAAGGATTGATACGTTGTTAAGCCTCGAAACAAATAACCTTTTGTCAAACATACACAAAACTTACATTATTCGGACTATTATCCTCATATTTGTACGACGTTTCAGCCGTTGTACGATCCAACCTTCTTCAGGTGCTAGAAACTTCGAACCGAACTCTTTATTACAATCATTGGGGTATATCGTCCTCATTCCTTGCGTCACACTCGACTGGAAATTTCAATAAGAACTCTGGTAAAAAAAAATGGTTACTAGACATTAGGTTTAGTTCCAAAAATTCAGTTGTCTTTGTCCTTAAGGACATATGGCCCAGTGGATATAGACGTTGGTTAGTCCCAATGACTTGATCCAGAGAGTTGTGAGTTCAATATCAGGATACAACAGTGGTGAACAAGTAACTTGCAGGGAGATAACTCATGACTTCAAATAGAGGATGATAAACCTCAGGGATTGTAATAAAGGGTTCGGTTCGAAATTCCTAGAAGAAGGCCGGAGCGTACAACGGCCGAAACGTCGTACAAATGGCAACAAAGATGAGGACAATAGTCCGAATAATGTAAATACTATAAATACTACCTCATCTCAGAAATATAAACAAATAGAATGATCCATTATTAAACGTCGTATAAATGGCAACAAAGATGATAACAATAGTCTGAATAATGTAAATACTGTAAATACTACCTCATCTCATAAATATAGACAAATAGAATGATCTATTATTAAATGTCGTACAAATGGCAACAAAATGAGGACAATAGTCTGAATAATGTAAATACTGTAAATACTACCTCATCTCATAAATATAGACAAATAGAATAATCTATTATTAAATGTCGTACAAATGGCAACAAAATGAGGACAATAGTCTGAATAATGTAAATACTGTAAATACTACCTCATCTCATAAATATAGACAAATAGAATGATCTATTATTAAACGTGGTAAAAATGGCAACAAAGATGAGGACAATAATCCGAATAATGTAAATACTGTGAATCCTACCTCATCTCAGAAATATAGTCAAATAGAATGAGCCATTATTAAACGTCGTATAAATGGCAACAAAGATGAGGACAATAGTCCGAATAATGTAAATACTGTAAATACTACCTCATCTCAGAAATATAGACATAAACAAAATTTCTATTCTATATTCTCCTTGGTGTGGAATAATTTCCAACAAGTCAGGCTTAGTTTAATAAATACGATACACCGAGCATAATTCGGAAGTATTTTAAATGAATTAGTGTAGAAGATAATAGCTGTTGTTAATCCTCACTGAATAACAAAAGATTGTAGCCTTGTACGAACCCAAGGTAAGGAAAATTCATGAAAGGTTGTTCGTTCCAAATCTAGACCCGCCAGTTAGTTGTGCCATACTTGATGTACGCTTAGGCATCATATCGAAACATGACTGACTGGGCAGAAGATTATCCCGTAGTAGGTTCTATTATTTTCTGCGGTAGACTGGTTGCCAGCCAAGGCTATAGAACCCAATCTGTCCTATTATTTGACTCATAGAAGAGATGTATTATATTATTAAGTAGTAATTAGTAAGGGATCAGTTTATTTTTTCAGAACAATAGAAAACCGATCCCCCACTTTATGCCCAGTAAAAGTTTTTATGTTTTCAACTATTATATTCTGTCAGTCAGTTAAGTACCATACATCATATATGCTTTGGGCTATAATACCTCGAAAGAGACATGACTGACTGGGCAGAAGATTATCCCGCGGTAGATTGTCATTACTTTCTGCGGTTGACTGGATGCCAGCCAAGTCTATAGAACCCAATCTGTCCTGTTATTTCAGTCATAGCTAAACGGGGAAGAGGTGCATTATATTATTAAATAGTAATTAGTGGTTATTTTATTACTTCATAACAATAGAAAACCGACCCCCACTTTATGCCCAATAGAAGTTTTAATTATGTTTTCAACTCTTATAGTCAGTCAGTCAGTTAGTGCTATACGTGATACATGCTTGGGCGATCATTTCTTGAAAGAGACATGAATGACTGGACAGAAGATTATCCTGCAGTAGGTTGCCATTGCTTTCTGCGGTAGGCTGGTTGCCAGCCAAGGCTATAGAACCCAATCTGTCCTGTTATTTAACCCATAACTGGAAGGAAAAGACGGATTAATACCTTTCCCAAGCGTATTTGCGCGGAAATGAATGCAAGGAATTCATCTGAAATTCGAACTCGGCTCCCCGATTTCTCGTTCCGAACTGATATCCACTGCACCATAACGCAAAATCTTTATTCCACTCTGTTGTTACAATTATTTGATTTTATTTTTAGTTCTTGTTGATAGTCTCTTAATGTGCCTAATAAGATCTATAGAGATCTAATAAGATTTATCCGTGACATTACTTTTATGACAGTCATGACAGTTATAATTCCTCTACGCTTATAATTATGTTCCATGATTATTATTGTTAAACTTTTAGTTTTTATAACCGACGACGTATAAGAAGGAATAATCTGCCTGGCATTTCACTTTCATTTCACTAGATCTATATTATCAACGATGATGAACACCTGTTGATGAACACCTCGGTGGGGTGTCATGGTTAGCAAGCTCGTCCTCGTTAGAATCATTATAACTGAGTCGTGAGTTCGATTCTCACTGTGTAACCCATACTTTCGGTCGTGTGTCACGTCTAAGCTACGCTTAGAAAATCACATTCCTTCAGGTTTGAGGGTTGGACGCAGGGCTAACAACCCTGCCCCATAAAAAAAACAGTTTGTTACGGAAACAGCAAAAACGCTGCCCTACACACCAATTGGGTGTAACGGAAAAGTTGTTGTTTTTTTTTTGTTTTTTTTATGCACCTGTTGACAAAAATGACGGCAAATTATTTGAGAGGATTCTTAGCTGTTTCCTTTTTCGCATGTGACAAGATAGAAAAGGACAGGGCACATAAAAGAAGAAGAAGAAGAAGAAGAAGAAGAAGAAGAAGAGATAGATAGATAGATAGATAGATAGATAGATAGATTTTGAATAGACTAAGATAGATAGATAGATAGATAGATAGATAGATAGATAGATAGATAGATAGATAGATAGATAGATAGATAATGAACAGACTAAGATAGATAGATAGATAGATAGATAGATAGATAGATAGATAGATAGATAATGAACAGACTAAGATAGATATGATAGATAGATAGATAGATAGATAGATAGATAGATAGATAGATAGATAATGAACAGACTAAGATAGATAGATAGATAGATAGATAGATAGATAGATAGATAGATAGATAATGAACAGACTAAGATAGATAGATAGATAGATAGATAGATAGATAGATAGATAGATAGATAGATAATGAACAGACTAAGATAGATAGATAGATAGATAGATAGATAGATAGATAGATAATGAACAGACTAAGATAGATAGATAGATAGATAGATAGATAGATAGATAGATAGATAGATAGATAATGAACAGACTAAGATAGATAGATAGATAGATAGATAGATAGATAGATAGATAGATAGATAGATAGATAGATAGATAATGAACAGACTAAGATAGATAGATAGATAGATAGATAGATAGATAGATAGATAGATAGATAGATAGATAATGAACAGACTTAGATAGATAGATAGATAGATAGATAGATAGATAGATAGATAGATAATGAACAGACTAAGATAGATAGATAGATAGATAGATAGATAGATAGATAGATAGATAGATAGATAGATAATGAACAGACTAAGATAGATAGATAGATAGATAGATAGATAGATAGATAGATAGATAGATAGATAGATAGATAATGAACAGACTAAGATAGATAGATAGATAGATAGATAGATAGATAGATAGATAGATAGATAGATAATGAACAGACTAGATAAGATAGATAGATAGATAGATAGATAGATAGATAGATAGATAGAAATATAGATAGATAGATAATGAACAGACTAAGATAGATAGATAGATAGATAGATAGATAGATAGATAGATAGATAGATAATGAACAGACTAAGATAGATAGATAGATAGATAGATAGATAGATAGATAGATAGATAGATAGATAGATAGATAGATAATGAACAGACTAAGATAGATAGATAGATAGATAGATAGATAGATAGATAGATAATGAACAGACTAAGATAGATAGATAGATAGATAGATAGATAGATAGATAGATAGATAGATAGATAGATAGATAGAATAAGAACAGACTAAGATAGATAGATAGATAGATAGATAGATAGATAGATAGATAGATAGATAGATAGATAATGAACAGACTAAGATAAGATAGATAGATAGATAGATAGATAGATAGATAGATAGATAGATAGATAGATAGATAATGAACAGACAAGATAAGATAGATAGATAGATAGATAGATAGATAGATAGATAGATAGATAGATAGATAGATAATGAACAGACTAAGATAAGATAGATAGATAGATAGATAGATAGATAGATAGATAATGAACAGACTAAGATAGATAGATAGATAGATAGATAGATAGATAGATAGATAGATAGATAATGAACAGACTAAGATAGATAGATAGATAGATAGATAGATAGATAGATAGATAGATAGATAGATAGATAATGAACAGACTAAGATAGATAGATAGATAGATAGATAGATAGATAGATAGATAGATAGATAGATAGATAGAATAAGAACAGACTAAGATAGATAGATAGATAGATAGATAGATAGATAGATAGATAGATAGATAGATAGATAGATAGATAGATAGATTGTGTTGTGGATTCCGGTTGAGAAACCACACAAAATAATAAATAACAAACCAGATATGGAGATAGGAAATCTAAGTTATATTGACCAAAAATATAAAAACTGGAACACGGGTTAGTCAATTCAGGAATACTATTAGTAGAAATCAATATATACAGTCTTGCAGTGAAATAGTATGTTCAGGTAATGAGTCTATATCAAAACAACTCCAACTTACTCTGCAACAATATACTGACCAACTAAGCAACTAACGGCTGTATAGGCAGGATTATATGCACACATCAGGCGAGTCCATTCTTGTCTACAAAAAGGAGCGATTGATTGACTGATTGATTAATTGATTGATTGATTGGTGAATGCTATGACTTGCATGGTCATTAAATATCGATTGTTTTTCTGGGACAACATTCACAATGAATTCATAGTCTGGTTTACATAAATATATTCGGTGTTACACTCGCTCGAGAAAAGCGGTGAATAAGATTTGTTTTATACTTGAGTCTAATATGCACTCGTCGCATTAGAGCAAAAAAAGTGGGGACAAAGGTTCGACTTAAGTTTGATTTAAAGTAAACAAAAGTCGGTCTTGCACTAGACTCAGAAAGATAGGCATAGGTCCGGGTTTATACCGGAACCAAAATGATAGAAATTTGCTCAGTTTGAACAAGGGTCACAAAGGTAAATAGTGGTACGATTTATAACCAAGACTGCAAGTTTGCCTCTTTTTGGCGGGTAACGGCATGTTACCAGTCTGCAAGAGATGCAGACAGCACACTCCATGCCCCGTGAATACATTCAAAATTATATAATGCAGATTACTTATGACGGGAAACTTGGTTAGAGATCGATTTTATGATCAATGATTGATACCGATTGTGGAAAATCTTTTTTCTCAGACTTTTTCATGTAGTAGTTATTACTGATAAAATGTAACATTAACCGTAATGTGGCAGATAAGTTCTCGAGCCTACCCAACACTCAGATACAGAATCTCAATGAATAAATGTCAGAAAATTGATTTTGGAAAATGGTTAAATTCAACAGTTTTTCATCTTCTCTTATAAAAATAAATGCATTTCGAAAATACCCTCGAACTTAATTTAAAGTGGAATGCTAAATGAACGAAAATATCACGTTGAATACACCGGATCTCGTTCGGTCACCGAAGTTAAGCAACGTTGGGCCTGGTCAGTACTTAGATGGGTAACCACTTGGGAATACCAGGCGCTGTAAGAGTTCAGTGACGGATGTGCGTTGTGGTGCAGTGGATATCGGCTTGGAAAGAAAAACCGGTTAGTTGAGTTCGAATTCCAGTCGAGTACCCTGCATTCACTTCAGCACTGGTACCCTTGGGAAAGGTACAAATCCGTCACTTCCCTCCAGCTATGGGTTAAATAACAGGATGGGGCCTGGAGGCAACCCATCTAGTGTTGGTGTCACAATAAAAACACCCTTGGTAGCCCTGATAGCATCAAGTATTCAGCTATTAGACAAAATTATGAATTTCGCTACAAACTGCGCCAGGGTTCCAAATGCACAGGGAATATTGGAGGGGTGTAGTGAGTTCTATCTCGACCAAGGCCGCAAGACGAACGAACGATGGCCTCGGCTGTAGGAGGAGAGTCAGTTAAAATTTGAACCACGTGGTTTTTACCAAATTTAGTCAACTGATTTTTGCTTGCGTTTTTTTTTTTTTGCTTGAGCAGTGAATATAATTTTTTTAAAAACTCATTGTCACCATTATTAAGTGGAATTTGTCATCTTTTGTCGTGCTTTTAACAGGGTCACGTGACTTTTAATTCTGATGTTTATTTTCTGCAGATCTTAAGGGCCACAAATCGAGACCACAACACCCTCACAGGAAAGGTAACGGTCCTAGTTTGACTTATTTTTCATTACAACCGAAATAGTTTATTTACATTGTTCGGACTGTTGTCCTCATCTTTGTTGCCATGTTCACGACGTTTCGGTCTTGTACGCTCCGACCGTCTTCAGGTGATTAAAAATTTTGATTAAAAAAGGATAAAAGCGTTGGTTAGATCCAATGACTAGAACCAAAGAGTCCTGCGTTCAGTACCTGGTCACAGCAAATGTGAATAAAAAGAGTTGTGTTAAGAGATTACTAAGACATGGGCATGGCTCATGGAACGAGAACAATTTACTTCAGTGTGTTCAGTTCAAAATTCCAATCGTCTGAAGAAGGTCAGAGTGTACAACGGCCGAAATGTGAATATCACCACAAAGATGGAGAAAACAGTCCGATCAATGTACGAGGGCCATTCAATAAATAAGGTGAATCTTTCGGTATAAGGACTTCTAATACAGATAGAAGCTTATTTTTTTTTAAATTTTTCCTTTACTTCTTTTTCAAAGGGATTTGAGTTTTTTGCAGATTGAAAAAAAAACTTTGAGAGTTTTGGAGATTAACAAAGTTGGCCGACCAAGAAGCATGCTCCAGGATTGAACAGAGGTCAGTTTTCAAGTTTTTGGTTGCTGAAGGGTGAAAATCAGTTGAAATTCATAGGAGAATGTCAACTGTGTATGGTGCTACATGTTTCAGACAAAAAAATATCTACAAGTGGGTTAAATTGTTTAAAGAAGGACGGAGCAGTGTTGAGGATGAAGACTGGCCTGGGAGGCCTACAGAAGTGAGGTCTCCTGAGATGATCGAATCAGTCAATGACCTCATTTAGTCTGACAGAAGGGTGACAGTGGATGACATTGCAAGGACTTTGAGCCTGTCTGTTGGGTCATCATACAAAATTGTCCATGATGAACTTGCCTACTCGAAGGTCAGCTCACACAGGAGCACAAACGGTGCAGACCATCAACGAGCTGGGCTGGTAACTGCTCCCTCATCCCCTTTACAACTCAGACCTTGCCCCTTCAGACTTTCACCTCTTTGGTCCCTTGAAAGCGTTCACGAGAGGCACGAAGTTTGAAAGTGACGATGCAGTCAGAAGTGCTGTGAGCGATTGGCTGGAACATCACTTTAAAGATTTTTTCCCTGAGGGAATACGGAAGCTTGTGCACAGATGGAAAAAGTGTGGGATACTGCTGGGAGACTACGTTGAAAAATAAAAAAAAAAACTAAGCTTCTATCTGTATTAGAAATCCTTATACCGAAAAATTCACCTTATTTATTGAATGACCCTCGTAAATAATTACAATACCTTATCTGAGAAATATAGATGAAGTTGTTTAATACTAATGTTTAGTCTGAATTTCTGGGATGAGGAATTATAATTATTCACATTAAATAACTATGTACTATTATTTTGTTGTTATTATCATCCTAACATTTAGGCAGATGTGTTCGCCATCTTCATCTGCTGATTGGTTTGCGTCCCGCTGACTATATAAAGTGATATTTTGTCTAATTCTCAATTCGTACGACAAGCCTAGTAGATAAAGTTTTGGTTCATGGATTTGGCGATATATTAATTGTAATTTCAATCTTTGAGACAGACTGTGCAAACAATGCGAGCAATAACTGAGCAGTACTAAATATGAACCAAACGAGATATCCCGAGATATGATCATCAGAACGAGAATATGTATATTAACTAAATAGTTCAGTTCAAAATTCTCTGAGAGTTACCCGGATCGACAAGTATCTGATGAAAACCGGAGTGTTTATCGGCTGAAAGGTTGTGATAATAACAAAAAAGATGAAAATAATAGTATGTATGTAAATAATGAGAACTAACTTATTTAACCGACTAATTTCGACTAACATAGCTAATGTACTAACTTTTAATGGATTTCTTCTTATTTCTATAAATATTATTTTTACTGAGTGTGGGTGTTTTAGTTGACACTAGTGTTATTTTGAACAATTAAATTAATATCAACCGGTCTAGAGATCGGGAATTTTTGCTAAGCAAAAATGCGCTTCCCGACCCAAATTAAAATTGTATTAAGGGAAATCACTTCTTTAAACGAAGTTTACCCAACCAATTAGACCACGGGAAACACCTAGGATAAATCAGAACTTAATAACCTACTTCAAAAATACGTTGGGGCATTTCCGAGTCTATATCTACTAACTTTATTTTCACGCTTGAGCTATAAATAAAGTGTATCCACTAAAATAATGTTTATTGCAAGAAGAAATAGCGAACGAATTCATTTTTACTAATACCATATTTAATAGATGCTTACAGCCATATCACGTTGAATACACCTGTTCTCATTCGATCATCGACGTTAAGCAACGTGAGCCTGGTCAGTACTTAGATGGGTGACCGCTTGGGGATACCAGGTGCTGTAAGCGTATAGTGACGCATGTGCGTTGTGGTGCAGTGGATATCGGCTCGGAAAGAGAAATCTGTGAGCCGAGTTCGAATTCCAGTTGAGTACCCTGCATTCACATAAGCACTGTTACCCTTAGGAAAGGTATTAATCCACCCCTTCTTTCTAGTTATGGGTTAAATAACAGGATGGGGCCTGGAGGCAACCCATCTAGTGTTGGTGTCAATAAAAACACCCTTGATAGCCCTGGTGAAGCATCAAGTATTCAGCTATTTGACAAGATTATGAATTTCGCTATAAACTGCGCCAGGGTTTCAAATGCACAAGGAATACTGGAGGGCTGTCGTGAGTTCTATCTCGGCCGAAGGCCACAGGACGACGATATAACAGATGTGTTAAAAGTTATTGTCGAAAAAGGAAACATCGTAAGCAAGCAGCTTTTCTAACGCATATCAGGGATTAACATCAATAAATTTAAAATGTGAATCCGTAAAACCAAATTATCTATAAGATAATTAAACTCATCATATGTTATAAACAATTTAAAACAATTGATCTCATAGTTTCTAATAACCCTACAACCACACAACTAAATTCTCTACAGAAAACCAGTATAGAGTATCAATTTACATGCCCGTTCAGAGATTGTATCTCTGGTACTAATAAAAAAAACACTACATATATTGGTTTTACTACAACAGTAGACTTACCAGCCACCTTTCTGAGCATAGTTCAATTAAACAACATTTCTTAGAAAAAAATAGCCATGTATGTAATATTAGACAGATTTCAGTCGATAACACAATAATCCTCACATATACACACAGTAAAAAGAACCTTCAAATATTGGAGGCCATCTACATTAAATCAAAACAACCTACACTAAATAAAATCACATTTCAATCTGGTCATAACACATTACATTGCATTTAGATATATGGTTCTGTTAACATTTCAGTCTCACACGCAGTGTGACGTCATAGAACCGTATTGTAAATTTACGAACTGCGTCTGCTATTCGGTGACTCTTATCGTTGCTTAGCAATAAAGATAAAATAATCTTTGATGGTGGATTTCTTTATGTTAACGTCCCTGTAACCTCTCTGACCTCATGTGAGTCGAAAGCTTAGAACCAGCAAAATAAAAACATATCTAAATGTTGTAGAATTTTGTCTTTATTTTCACTTTAAATTAAAGCCAAAATACGATGTTTAGAACGGCCCATGATTAAGCGTAATAGCTGTTTAGAATATATATATATATATATATATAGTCATCCGCAGATAGATCTGTTTCTTTGTATCACAGCTCATTAGTACGGTTAGACATCCGAATTGGCCTCAGCCGGCGATTCTACCTGTGAGCCAGACCTTTAGCGTGTGATATACCATGAATGCATACGCCAGGAGTTAGAGTGTTTTAATTCATAACTGAATGAACGATGCATAGATGCTAAAGTAGCTACTGTGATTTCAAAGTCTACCATTCTTTCAGAGTGCTCAATCAGGGTGAGAGAGCGTATACATATATATATAGGAAAAGCTACTAAAAAGTTGTATTTTTTGACAGTATTTATTTATTTCTATTATTATATATATAAATTTGATATTTCAGACCGACCTCGGCCTTTCATCAGAAACAAAATGTTCTTCCTATACATATTAAGACAGTATACCTGGATCATCATTATGCTATATATATATATATATATATATATATATATATATATATATATATATTCTTCATTTGTAAAATAGTTATTACGTGACGTAGGTTTTTATCATGTGGTGTCTTCAGGCGATTTGCAAGAACCGATTTTACCGTTTTTTGGGGGGGTTTTTTTGTTGTTGTTTTTGTTTGTTTTTTTTTAACGAACGCTTAAGTAACGAACGGGAACGCGCAATTTTCAACATTAGAAGAAATTATAACGTTTTCATCCACTAATAAGTATTTTATGGTATCGTTACACTTAGTCATAATTTCTGTTCTTTCATTCAGTAATTCATTTTTGTTTGGGAATAGCATAACAGCTAACTTTTCTTTCTGGCACAGTCTACATATTTTGCCACCGTTGTAAGGCTTGGCTATTTTCACTATACTCCACATTATGTCTGGGTTTTTTCCATATTTTAATTTCAATTTTCATATATATAGTCATCCGCAGTACAGTTAGACATCCGATTGCTTTTACCCAGGATTGAAACCCGACCGAATTGACATCAGTCGGCGATTCTATCTCTGAGCAATGGGTGTAAAGAAAGGCGGGCATTTAGCGTGTTATATACAATGTAAACACAGGCCAGTAGCTGGGCGTGTCCAAATTCATGACTGAATGAACGATGCGTAGAGGCGTAAGTAGCTACTGCTTTTTATCCAGTGTACCATTCCTCCATGGTGCACAATCGGGGTGTGAAAGCGTAAATAGTCATCCGCAGACAGATCTGTTTCGCAGTATAACAGCTCATCAGTACGATTAGACAACCGATTGCTTCTAGCCAGGATTGAAACCTGACGGAATTGACATCAGTCGGTGATTCTACCTCTGAGCTATAAAACTATACCATTCCTCCATAGTGCTCAATCGGGATGTGAGAACGTGAATAGTCATCCGCAAATATATATATATATATCACCCGGTTCACACTCCACCCACGTCTATTGAACAGGTTAAGAGGCTCATACCTTGTTCCCTGTTTAGGATGTGGTTTCTGGCTTTCTCTTTTCCAATCTTCTCACTTTGTTTTTTTTCAATTGGAGTAGATAGATCTATCTATCGCCCGGTTCACACTCCACCCACGTCTATTGAACAGGTTAAGACGCTCATCCCTTGTTCCCTGTTTAGGATGTGGTTTCCGGCTTTCTCTTTTCCAATCCTTTCACTATTACGTAGCCCCCTGCACATCAGTGGCGTTACCGCCTTGCTCGGGGTGATACGATTAATATATATATATATATATATATATATATATATATATATATCCTAAACATATACTGTTAAATATAAGAAACAATTAATGTCTGTTATGTTTAATCACGAGCCGTTCTAAACATCGTATTTTGGCTTTAATTTCAGATAAAAATAAAGACAAAAATTCTCCAACATTTGGATAATTTTTTATTAAGTTGGTTCTAAGCTTTCGGCTCACATGAGCCATCTTCAGAGAGGTTACAGGGACGTTAACATAAAAACATCCACCATCAAAAATGATTTTATTTTGTGTTGACATAAAACTTTGCTAAGCAACGATAACAGTTACCCAAAATAGGAAACGCAGTTCGTAAATTTGTAATGCGGTTCTATGACGTCACACCGCGTGAGAGCTCGAAATATTAACAGAACCATATATTTAAATGCAATGTAATGTGTTATGACCAGATTTAAACGTGATTTTATGTATGAGCTGTATGGATTTAATGTAAATGGCCTCCAATGTGAGCCGCAAGCTTAGAACCAATGTTTTAAAAAATTATCTAAATGTTGGAGAATTTTTGTCTTTTCTTTTTTTCTTTTTTCTTTTTTTCTTTTTTTTTCACCAGAAATTAAAGCCAAAATACGACGTGTAGAACGGCTTATGATTAAACATGACAGACATTCATTGTCTCTTATATTTAACAGTATATGTTTAGAAAATCATCTGCTACCTCGATACACTATATATATATATATATATATATATATATATATATATATTGTAATGATGTTTAATGCCAAATTTACTGTTTTTTCAGTAGTTTACTAAAGGAAAAGCATTTTGGGCAAGCAGATTTTTGTCATAAAGTGCTCGATATCAATATCAATATTGTCCATCCAAATCCTATTAACACTTTTTCTTTATCTTGGGTCTTCTTCTTCTTCTTCTATGTGCCCTGTACCTTCGGGACGTAGGTGATCATAGATTTCCACGTCGCCCTATACCCGGTAGCCCTTAGCACGCCTTCTCCTTTTACACCATGCAACCATTGTTCCATCATCCACCTGATCAGGTCCTTCAAATATGTTATCCGTTGCTTTCCCCCGTCTCTTTTTCTCTCTTTCTGGCCTGTTAGTATCAGGTTCTCCAAGTCCTCCTTCCTCATTGCATGTCCCAGGAACTTTAGCTGTCTCTTCCTGATGCTCAATATTAATTTCCTTTTCGTCTCCATCCGTTCCAAAACCTCATCATTGCTCACATGCTTGGTCCATGATATTCACAGCATCCTTCTGTAGAAACACATTTCAATTGCTTCAAGTTTTCCTTCATCTTTGATGATATTGTCCAGCATTCACTGTCATATTGAAGAACTGACATCACATAGCAATCCAGTACTCTCTTCCTAGTTTCTAGCGAAATTGTCCTGTTTCTTAATATTTTACTCAACTTCTGGAATGCTTCCTTCAGCATGACAATTCGCCTTCGGATCTCTGTGTCACACTTTCCGTCTTTTGTTATAACACTTCCCAGGTATTTAAATTTTTGTACCTGCTTGATTTTAGAGTCCCTCACCTCTAATTGACATTTTGGGCTGCCCTTTTTGCTGATATCGACTGTAAAAACAGTAATCTTCGCAGTAAGCAACTCAACAATATATATATATATGGGTAGAGAAAGGCGTACATTTATAAAACTATACTATTCCTCCATAGTGCTCAATCGGGGTCATCATCTCACACTTTTACACTCAATGGCGTGTAGGACAGTAATTTTGTGTTACTGTTTTTGCAACAAACTGTTTTTTATGGGTCATGGTTGTTAGCTCTGCATCCAATCCCCCCAAAGCTGGAGGACCGGTGGACCATTCTTGGTCCTTATGTTTACAGCACCTGGTATTCACAAACGGTCAGCCATCTAAGTACTGACCAGGCTCGACGTTGCTTAACTTCGGTGATCAGACGAGAACCGGTGTATTCAACACGATATAGCCGTAGACGTCAATCGGGGTGTGAGAACGTAAACAGTCATCTATATGTGAGAATGTAAATAGTTATATATATATATATATAATGTGGAGAAATTTGTCATGCCGTCTTTGATAGTTCGTGAAGGCACGTCAGGATGTCTTTACTCCTCAGGCTTTTCGCTTCTTCGGCATAAGGCTGCATAATTGTCCATCCCAATCCTATTAACACTTTATCTTGATATCGATTGTAAAACCAGCAATCTTAGCACTAAGCAACTCAACAATATATATATATATATATATATATATATATATATATATATATATATATGGGGAGGAGCGGGGTGATGGGAGAAAGAAGAAAGAACAAATAGGAAACCTATCTCGTGTTTCACTTTTATAAAAGCTTTTTCATTAACCAAGAGGAAAATAAAAGAAAGAAACAGAGATATTTCATTACTACATTTCAACAGTCTAAACGGAAATTACATCCGCAGACCTTTCCTCGCACACATACACATATACACATATACACACATTCACATATACACATATATTAACTAACGTTACTGTTTAACATACACCTAGACACGCAATCCTTTCTGCATAAACGTACACATACATTATTACACATTTTAAACTCTCTAAAATATTCCTCACATATATATTTTAAAAGTATTCATTGCTTAATACACATGATATGTATATTAAAACAAACACACGCACACAAACATATTAACTAGCATTGCCTTCCAACATACACCTAAACAGATAATCATTTCTATACAAGCTATGTTTTTGAATACACTATTATACACTTTACCGTCGAAAATATTCCACGCACAAGTATTTAAACGTTATCTTTTGCTTTAATACACGTGATACGTATCTCATTCATATCGCTCATTCCGTAATGAATTAGAGCACTCTGGCTATTGGGCGTGTATAATGATAATGTATACGCTAAAAAGTCTGCCTTCTTCTACCGAGCGCCACCAATTCGGTCAGGTTTCAATCCTGGGTAAAAAGCAATCGGAGTCTAACGGAAGCAAAAAAGCAATCGGAGTCTTACTGATGAGCTGTGATACAGCGAAACAGATCTGTCTGCCGATGACTATATATATATATATATAAATATATATAGGCGGTAAAAATTCAAGATAGGATTGGTAAATAATCCGGGATAAGGTTGGTAAATGATTCAGGACGATTCTAGTAATATCGTTAAAATATCGTTTAAATATATTAAAACTGATCCAATAGAGAGCTCAATGTAAATTAATTCAATTTAAAGAGCGGATATTTATTTATCTGTAAATTCAGATAAAACTTAGAGGAGAAATAGCCATTTTCAACGTCATTTTATGACATGCTCTTTGTTTATATGGGGCTGAGAATGCATGTCTTAAAATGACATGTTAAAAATGGTTATTTCCACTCTAAGCTTTATCTGAATATATATATATATATATATATATATATATATATATATATATATGTGTGTGTGTGTGTGTGTGTGTGTGTGTGTGTGTGTCTTACACACTGGTAGCACAACTCCGTGTTTCATACACAACGCAATCTACTGGTGCTGAGTTAAACAAGCAGTTACATAATTTAACTTATATATGCTGGACTACAGTAATAGTGGAGCAGTTTATATTATTCTCGCACTATGTTGATACACACACACACACACACACACACACACACACACACACACACACACACATATATATATATATATATATATTGATTGATTGATTGATTGATTGATAGTTTAATACTTAGTTTTATGTTCTAATAGGGTTTGACCAGTACACATTTGTATTAAATAGTGTTTTTATGCAATTATATTGTAGAACTTTTAAATATTTTTCGTTTTTAAACGAGTTATTTCGCTACCTTGGCTTCCACCGCCTGAAGAAACCACTCATGGTGGAAACCAAGGTAGCGAAATAACTCGTTTAAAAATGAAAAAAGAAAAAAAAAATATATATATATATATATATATAAGTGTAGATGTCCAGTCCGTAAACGGCGAAGATAATCCAACAAGATAAACTTAATATAAAATATTAAGTGTTATATCTATATAGAGAGCTCAATAGGTGTTATCCAGAGCAATATGATATTTAGAAAGGAAAACTCAACACGTCATTATAAATTATAATTCATTTCAATGATCTAAATTAGTTCATTTCATCAAACCACACAATATTTGTTCTATTTGGTACAAATACTTTTACCAGAAATTAGCTAATTTTGATCTTTGATCATTGAAATGAATTATAATTTATAACGACGTGTTGAATTTTCCTTCATATATATATATATATATATATATATATAAATTTTATCTGAATATATATGTATATATATATGTGATTTTAAGACATGCATTTTCAACCCCTTATAATTGAAGAATGAGAACAAATTCTAAACCCAGGGGTAAATTTTAGTAAAGGAAGGGGTTAGGGGCAAGTTAGAATAGTTGGTAGTTGCAATTTCGTCTTTGGTAGTGGGAGGCATGTGACTTGATCCTTGAGTTAGTAGTGGTAGGTGGTGGGTAAGTAACTGCTTAACCAAGTTTAAAAACAAATCTTATTTGTGACTGGAAGAATAGGATGATTATTGCAATTTCTGCTTATTTCTATGAAGAAGTTTTCTAGTTGTTTAGGGTTTTTTTTTTTCATTGACATCGCCACCATTTTTAATGACTTGAGAAATTTCAGCGTTTATTTGATGATGACGGAATGTTACTTTAAAGTATTGAATTGCTGACAACGGTTACCCCTGACTATTTGGTAGTTTTCGCTAAACTGAAATCTATCGAGTAGAAAACTCATCTGACCACAACACATTAAAAGTTCTGAAATTGTAATTAGTACCAACTCAAATCCAGATGAGGTGCTGTCTTTTTTTTTTATAGTTTCACTCCAATCAAGGCAGAACTGCCACTGGTGCGCAGAGGGTTACATAAGAGGTGAGTGATAAGAGAACCAAGTTACAAGGGTTGTCAGAGAATTAGTAAGAAAGTGATGAGAATACAGGTGTGAAGAGGGCTGCATGAGAGTAGAGTGAAAAGGACGCTTGGTTTTCGAGTTATAGGCTTTTCAAACATGTCCTAACCAGAATGCCTTTATTTTTAACACCCGTCACATACAGCGTTTTCGAGTGCCCTATAGCTAGTGTTCTAAATATGCACCCTTTGCCCTAATGAAGGCCTCACATCGACGTCTCATGAACTCGCAAACCCGCTCCCAAATTACAGGCGTGTTACCTATCGTCTCGCACCCTGCTACAATTCGCTTGCGGAGAGTGACCACATCATCAACCGAAGACGAATACAGCAGTTCTTTCAAATGACTCCACTTGTAGAATTCCAAGGCGTTTAGGTCCGGTAAGCGTGGCGGCCATGAAATTGCTCCACTTCTTATCCACCGATCTGTAAACCTTCGATCTAGGTAACTGCAGGCTGTGTGACTGAAGTGTGCGGGAGTACCATCATGCATGAAGTGCAGTTGTCGACGAATGATCAGTGGAACATCGTTCAAGAAATCGGGCATTCTGTTGTCCAGAAAGCGCTTGACAGCATCACCTATAAGCCTGTACGGAAGTGCACCGGGTCCTAATAACTTATCACCAACAACATCAGCCCAGATCTTGACTGCAAACCGTTGTTGGTGACGTGATAAAACAATTGTATGTGGATTTTCCTTTGCCCATACATCCTGATTGTGGAACTTGACTATTCCATCCCGTGTAAACTATGCTTCAAGATGACGAAGGCAGGAAAGTTTGAAATTGCATTGCATTGCTGTAAGAACTTTTGACAAAATACAACTCGTCCAGGGTAATCGCCTGATAGCAAGGCTTGTATGAGTTGTAGATGATATGGGTACAACTGTTTTTTTCGCAATACTTTCGAGACATTCGAATGGTGGAATAGCCACGTGTCTTGTCAATTTTCGTGTGCTGATTTCAGGAGAATCATGCACAATATCCAGTATCTAGTCTTCTTCCTCAGAAGTCGTTGAATTTGGTCGTCCTCTGCCACCAGCACGAGTTTCGAAGATCCAATGTTCACAGAAGTTGCGATGGATATTCACAAATGTTTTCCTATCGGGACATTGTCAGTGTGGGAACCTTTTCTGGTTGTACAGCGTTACCATTCACCAAACCATACATGTAATGCTGATTTGGCCCTCCTGATCTAAGTACATGTCTAATCAACATATATCACTAACATTCGTCCAGCAACTCTTCACACGCAAGAACAAAGAGGAAGTCCTGTCCAGTTGGCTGCAAAAAAATTATCTGTCTGGTTGTCTGGTCAGCTGCTTAGCGAGTTAAGTTCCACCCGAGTGAGATTAGGGTATTCTGGTTAGCACATGTTTGAAAATCCTATAACTCAGAAACAAACCGTTTTCGGACATAAGTTCATAGGGAGATTTTCTTTTTCATTCTTTAGATGTAAGGAACACAGTCCCGAAGTTATGCCATTTCTTTTTGAAACGCCCTGTATAATTAGTGGAAAACTTGTCAATTAACTGGCCGGTGTTCTTCCAGACAAGCCGACTTCGAAATTTCATGAGAACACGTGTCAGTTCTATGACAGTTTCGCTGGGTTCGAGGTTTGGTCTAAGCCTGAAAGCATTTGAAGCGACTCGTAAACCACAGATAACTGCATCTCTGAAATTCAGTCGTCAAGCAGTTGCTAAGTAACATGAAGCCTGGTCATGAGATTAATTTACTCTTAAAAAGTTTATTATGCGTAAAAGAAACATTAAAAGAACCCCTGCTGAGCGATTTGATGATTTGGGTGGGGGGTATGACTATATCTGGATCATCTGGACTCGATTACTTTGCTCCAGAAATAGCAATGAATACTGCAAGGTATGGTGATTTTTCTAAACGCAACTTAGATGTGGCACAAGGCCGAAAGTATGAGACACCCAGTGAGGATCGAACTCATTTGTAATGGTTCTAGCGAGACAAGATTGCTAACTATTACACCACCTCGAGGTGTCGAAATACTGCAAGGTAAGTGGATGTACTGCATATGTGCTCCATGCCACCGATCAAAGATCGTTCAGAATTTTTTCAATAGGGCTACCGTGACTGGATTGGACTGACCAGGGAACAGTCGAGATTTGAACTAAGTTGAAAACGTAAGGGAAATTGTCCAAATCAAGTGTGCAGAAAAAAAAATCAACCTTCAAAACCGAAGATAGATAGATAGATAGATAGATAGATAGATAGATAGATAGATATGAATAGTCAAGATAGATAGATAGATAGATAGATAGATAGATAGATAGATAGATAGATAGATAGATAAAAGGTTAAAAGGCTTAGATAGATAGATAGATAGATAGATAGATAGATAGATAGATAGATAGATAAAAGATAGATAGATGTTAAAAGGCTAGATAGATAGATAGATAGATAGATAGATAGATAGATAGATAGATAGATAGTGATTCAAGTGAGATAGATAGATAGATAGATAGATAGATAGATAGATAGATAGATAGATAGATAGATAGTGATAGTGATTCAAGTAGATAGATAGATAGATAGATAGATAGATAGATAGATAGATAGATAGATAGATTAAGTGATTCAAGTGAGATAGATAGATAGATAGATAGATAGATAGATAGATAGATAGATAGATAGATAGATAGAAAAATAAAAAAAATATTATTATATTCTATATGTATGTATCGTGATTGAATAGGGTGGTGAACAAATAAAAAACGTTCATAAATGTAATGTTTCGACTTTATTTGAGTTTCATTAGAAACCTTTTTGAAATAAATTATCAAAAAGAAAGTCCCAGTACTTTTAGTTCTGTGAGGTTTGTTTTTTATTGGAAAGGCAGATCTCACGTGTCTTTGTCTTGTAGTGTTAATATAGGAGTCTATCTGTGTTTGGGCACGCACTCGCGTGTATGCATGTGTGGATTCTAGTGAGCACATTCGTTCTAGTCTGGTAGCGTAAGTGTGTATCATTCCTGAAGAAGGTTGTGGTATGATAGTTTGCCTCTGTTACACACACACACACACATACACATACACACATGCATATATTATCACCACAAGTCAGTCAGTCAGTTAAGTGCCATACGTGATACACTCTTTGGGCGATCATGTCTCGAAAAAGACATGACTAACTGGGAAGAAGATTATCTCACAGTAGGCTGCCATTGCTTTCTGCGGTAGACTGGTTGCCAGCCAAGGATATAGAAGCCAATCTGTCCTATTATTTAACCCATAACTGGAGGAAAAAACAGGTTAATATTTTTCCCAAGTTACTGAATGCAATGAATTCAACCGGAATTCGAACTCGGCTCCCCGATTTGTCGTTCCAACTCGATATCTATTGCACTACAACGCACATCCGCACAAGACAATGAAAAAAAGAATATAATGTATCGGATCTTTCTCTTTCATTTCCTAAAATATTTCTGATGAATATTAAATTAAAAAAAAAAAACATGTTAAATTTAGAAAGGTTTCTTATCCTATCATTTTGTCCAATATTTATTGTTCATATTGTTGAATATCATTCTGTCCAAATTTAATCCCAATTAACGCACACACACACACACACACACATATATATATATATATATATATATATATATATTATCACCACAAAACAATGAAAAAGAAATTAATGTACCGGGTCATTCTATTTCATGATTCATTTCCTAAAATATTTCTGATGAATCTTAAAAAAAAACATGTTAAATTTACAAACGTTTCTTATCCTCTCATTCTGTCCAATATTTATTTTTCATATTGTTGAATATCATTCTGTCCATATTTAATCCCAATTAACACACGCACACACACACGCATATATATATATTACGTAGAAAGAGGAGAACATATGTATGTGCGTCTATGCTTCTCTTCTTGTGTACGTGTGCGTGTTTCTAGATTTATGCTGATGCCATTATTTTCAGAGCGAAGAATAGCCTGTTAGAGTTTCAATTCAATTTCAAATCTCTTCTTGTTGCTGTATTAGAAAGAAGGCGTGTGCCAGCACTTCTCTCTCTCTCTCTCTCTCTCTCCCTCTCTCTCTCTCTCTCTCTCTCTTCCTTTTATTTCTCTTTTTTAACAATTTAACAGGAGATAAATTGTGAAACACGAATGCGCATGTTCAATTTTCTGCTCATTAAAGTGACGCAGATTTTCCCGCCATTTGCAAATGGGAGAAAAATGCTTCTACACAAAATGGCGCCGAGAAAGGAAGTCATCTTCCAGGAAAATTAGAGTCATTAACTACTAATTGAATGTTTTTCGCTATTCACTTCCTAATAATGTAACGCCCAACCAATCTCCTGCTTGTAATTACAACTATGGACGGCTGGATGATTCGAATAACCGTTACAGCCCTTCTTAGTTCGAACGATTTAATCGAACGGGAAGGGCATAAAAAGAAAGACAACAATAGTGCTGTCTTCTAACTGGTGAGAATTTACGCTTAGTTAACTACTATTAATGAAATAATACAAAAAATATGAATAAATGAAACATACCCAGCGCCATTGTGGAAGGCGGTGAACATTTTAATCTGCCAATTTATGAAACGCCATATTACTGAAATTCTTAAGAAGATTTTGTCTGCTTTCTCTGGTCGGTTTTTTTCTTTTGTTCACTGAATATTTCTACATGCTCCTTACCGTAGCTTTTATAAAAACAAGATTGATTGTCAAAGTTAATATGTAATAAAGTAGGAGCATCGACTAAATGATATCTTGTGCGGACTAATATTTAACAAAGGACTTCAATATCGAGGGAATCGTGGATATCCATCTCCGGCTGAGATCATCAATTCTGGACTTAGCTTTCGACATAGTCTGGGCAGATTATCCTGCAGTAGGTTGCCATTGCTTTCTGCGGTAGACTGGTTGCCAGCCAATGCTATAGAACCCAATCTGTCCTGTTATTTGACTCATAGGTAGATGGAGAAAAAATGTATTATATTATTACGTAATACTTAGTGGGGGTCAGTTTATTACTTTATAACAATAGAAAACTGATCCCCTTCTTTATGAGCAGTAGAGGTCTTGATCATGATTTCAACTATTATATTCAGTCAGTCAGTTAACTGCAATAAGTGATACACGCTTAGGCGATCATGTCTCTTTCGAGACATGACTGGTCGGACAGAAGATTATCCTGCAGTAGGTTGCCATTGCTTTCTGCGGTAGACTGGTTGCTAGCCAAGGCTATAAAACCCAATCTGTTCTATTATTTAACCCATAACTAGAGGGAAAAAACGGGTTAATACCTTTCCCAAGTTAGTGAATGCAATGAATTCAACCGGAATTCGAACTCGGCTCCCCGATTTATCGTTCCGACTCGATATCTATTGCACTACAACGCACATCCGCACAAGACAATGAAAAAAAGAATTAATGTGTCGGATCATTCTCTTTCATTCTCTATTTCCTCCGGCTGAGATCATCAATACTGAACTTGGGTTCCTACATAGTCTGGTGTGAAGCTGAATGCAAATTCTATTCTGGTATGATGATTGTGACACATGCTGAGAGTATTACTTTTATTTTTTCTGTGAATTTTCTTAGATTTAACAAAATTCTAGAACAGAATTATTATAATATAAATAAACTCAATAAAGTTTTTCATTAATTTACCAAAATGATAGACCGAAATTTTGCCAAAAAGTTTGAGAATAAACATGGCCACAGCTTCATATTTCCGAGTTCCACCAGTTCAGACCTTCACGGCTACAATACGCAGGACTATGTACACGGGTTGGGTGTTTGTTCTTATTCTCATCCTTTTCAATTCGGACAGCTTCGTCCCCAGATCCACTGTCTTGGGGAACAAACTCCAGTGATGAGGTTTCCCGAAAGACTACAATCTTAGCCTCTTCAAATCTAGCCTTTACTTCAATGTTTTTATTGCTGTTAATTTATCCTTATTGGGCTTAATGGCCTCCCCGTTTACGATAAATCCTATGTATTTATTTCATAAAATTTCACATTTTGCTAGCTTTAACTTTCGTCCGTGCATCGAATACTGCTGCCATATATGGTCCGGTGCCCCCGCTGTTCATCTCCGTGTTCCAAAGGAGAATCAGTAATGTGATAGGTGCTGACTTGGCGGCTCGACTACAGCCACTTTCCCACCGACGTGATGTGGCTTCCCTTTGTCTGTTCTATAAATACTTCCATAGCTTCTGCTCCAACGAACTTAAGTCGCTGATGCCTCCACAACAGGTGTTTACTCGTGCAACCAGACTGGCAACTGGGTCTCACCCATTCACAGTTAGATCAACCAAATGCAGACGACAATTCTACTCCTCAGCTTCTTTTTTCGCACTTCCCGCCTGTTGAACTCGTTTCCTTATTCTTGCCTTTCTGGTGGCTACAACCTCCAGGAATTTAAATGCAATGTCAATACTCATCTCTTAACTAATTGAACTAATTCTTTTCACACCGCCCTGTATATCCTTTCCTTTCTCTCCACCTTTGCAACTGTCATCACACCTGTATTTCCATCCTTCTCTTGCTCCTTTCTAACTGGTTCGTCTTTCTCTTTACTCTCCTTCTATCTAATCTTTTTACTCTTATGTAACCCCCTGTGCATCAGTCTTTCTACACCATCCTGTATATCCCTTCCTTTCTCTCCACCTTTGCAACTGTCATCACACCTGTATTTCCATCCTTCTCTTGCTCCTTTCTAACTGGTTCATCATTCTTTTTAATATCCTAATCTTTTTCTCTTATGTAGCCCCCTGCACATCAGTGACGTTACCACCTTGCTCGGGGTGATATGATTAAAAAAAAAAAAGGAAGTTTCCTGAGAACTAATCTCCCGCCAGGATGGTTATCTAGCAACCGTTTGCACCAAGCAAAATCGAACTCTCGAGAACGATAGAACATTAAACAACTGTAGCCAACTGTAAAATGGAAAACAGGAGATGAGTAGATTAAACGTCAACATGTAAAACTAGGTGTCCAAACAATAGAGATTTTGTCGGTGACAACCACAGGATTATATATGCAAGCGGTAAGTAAAACGAAAAAGAAATTGGACTAATACTAGATCAAGACATGAAGAAATACGTTCTTGGATACTTCCAGTTATCTTAAATAATTCTTGTAGTTAAACTGAAATAAATTATTTAGTCTTTCTACCCCATGCGAGACGAGAAATTATAATTATCATGGGAGCCCTGATTTCGAAACTAGGCAGGGACAGCGAAGGGGAAATAACTGGCAATTTCAGACTAGAAACCTGCATGAACGCGGAGAAAAACGAGTCCAGTGGTGCAAAGCGAATGACCAAGTAATAGTCAATACCTGATTCGAAGAACCTCCGTGACGATTATCGAAGCCAAAAATAGAAACTAAAAACCAAATCGACTATATGGGTATCAAAAAGAAGGCAGTTGTCGGCTGCAAAATCTATTCAATTGCCGAGTGCGGAGAAAACTACCTCCCTGTTATATCTAAACTTATTTATAAATGGAACTTTTTCTCTGTGTGTGTCTGTGTGTGTGTCTGTGTCGGTTACCTATAGACTTCAAAACGGCTGAACCCAACACAGTTGTACTATACGCGTCTGCAAGTGTTCTTAGCTAGGTTTTGTGTCGAGGTAACCCCGATAAATATCGAAAATCGATAATCGAAAAAATCGGGTTATAGAAAGAGTGATCCGATTTTAATCAAATTTGACACACTCATAGACAAAGACATAAGAAACGATATTCAGAAGTTTCATGGTTGCAGTTCTTACAATAGTGCAGAAAATTGATAATATATATATAAGTGAGAATATCGAACCAAATCATACTCTAGTCCATTGCTAGTGCCGCTAAACCCATCAGTTAACGGCGTACAGTGAATTTCATAGAAATTCGTAGTCATCAAACGTTATGGACGACGTACAATAAATTCGTTTTACATCAGTTAACCTCTAATTTTTTTCACTTCGAGTAGCAAAGCCACTAAGACACGCGGGTTATTGGGTGTGACGGAATTATAAAATAGAAGACATTATTGAGGAACGGAACAGTAAATTAGAAATCAGTAAGAGAGTAGATAATAACTGACATTGCATTTAAATATTTGAAGATCGAAGACGCTCGGAAAGCATAGAATCGGAAGAAAATTCCACAAGCAAGAAATGCGAAGAAACTGTTAGCATAGAACTTACGGTGACATCTAGCCAGTTCACTGTAAATCAATAAGACCCTGTTGCCATTTCTAAGTTTTCAGTTTCTTCCCCCTCTTCCAGACGCTTTCTCACAGTTCTCTACTCTCCTCCATCCATTGCATACTCTCTCTCTCTCTCTCTCTCTCTCTCTCTCTCTCTCTCTCTCTCTTAAGATTTTTGCTTCCCCTTTATCTGTCTCTTCTTATTTGCATACTTTTATTTATTCGATTTATAATCAAATGCTTAGTTCTTTTTCTATATATTAGTGTTTATCTACTTCGCTTGATTAGATATTGATTTGACAGGTGATGGTCATTTTGATTTTTTTTTCTGATTTATTGTGAATTAATTTTTAGCAGCTGGTAGCAATTATCGATTATATACTGACCGCAGTTTAGGTCAATCGTAATCACGATGGTCACGAAGAGAAATACAAACTTAATATTTTAACGATCTTATTGAAAATGACAAAAAAAACGTTTGCACGTTTATAACAGCCGTTTTCTCAATCAACGGCAAGACCTATACCTTTCCCAATGTCTGTCAGACATAAAATATGATTTAGTTTACGCATTAAAAACGTTTTTTGGTCCTTACGTATTATCGGGAGGACCTTTGATTTTTACTTTTTCTTTTTTTTTCCCCGCTTATAACACCAAGGAACTGGAAAAATCAGGCTTTCATCACCTCAACGTCAACCACAAGTACAATTTTGTGGATTCGAACACCGGGGCTCATACGCAGACAGTGGAAAGCCTATGGGGATCGACAAAGTGGCGAAACAAGAAGCACTGTGGCACTGCACGTCACCATTTGGAGTCGTATTTGGCCGAATTCATGTGGCGGAAGCATGTTGCCTGTACTGATGTCTTTGAGTCACTTTTGGAAGCAATTGCGACGTTCTGGCCTCCGGAATTACAAATGTAATGTTATTTTATTGTTTTAACCGTTTCAATAAATAATTTACTTTAATTTTTGAGTCATTTTTTTAAAGGTCCTCCCGATAATACGTAAGCACCCGTTTTTTTTTTAATCCGAAAAATTAGAACCCAATGCGGTGGCTTATCGGAGTGTAATAGTAAAAAAATCAGACTTGTGGATTGGTAGCAATGAGTTTGATTCTTACTGTTAATTTAAGGTTGCGTGTTCGTATCACGTCGTGGTCACCAGTGTCGTGTGGGGAGCTGGTTAATGTTTCTTGGATTCAACCTTGTGTCTTACTTAACCAAACTCCCTACAGCTTACAAGTTTTATGCAGAATTATCATCAGAAGGTTGGTAGTCAGTTGGAATGTGTGGATTTGTGTAGAAGAGTGGAATAATAAAATATACATTTTGCATTTTAAAATAGAAATTTATTTAAGGAGAAATAGAACAAGTTGTAGAAGTTAATGTTCAATTAGAAACATTATTAAGGGGTTAAGAGTAGAGTTCGTACAAAATGTTCTAGTAGTAATTGTTGAAATAGATAAGGAGAAAGAGAAAGAGGACAATGTCCGGGTCGCTTGAAGTTTGAAGTTACATTTTAGATGTGTGTCTCTCTTTCGCTGCTCACACATCGTTTTAAATTTTTCTTCGTCATATTTATTATTATCAAAACGTTTCTGCCGTAGTGTCCTCGGCTTTCATCAGATGATTGTCAATCCGGGTAACCTTTATTTATTTCAACTTAGACTCTTTATTTAATCTACGGGGCTAAGTTATTTTCGTTCTACTGTCCATATCTATGGATATCTTGTCTTGCTCGTTTTTCCTTTTTATTACTGCCTAGCTGTCATTATTTTTGCCTCTACTACCCAACCTAGGGATTGAGCACAACATTTCCATGCCAACAATTCATGTTCTTGTTCCGCTGTCTATATCTCTTGAATATGCTTAGAATTCTCAAAAAAGAGAACTTTGATGTTTGAATCGACTTCTATGAAAGGATAGAAATGTATTTTTATAGTAAAAATGCTAGCAATACATTTTTTAAAGATATGACAAGCAATATATTCTTTTTAAATATTACTAGTAGTACATTTTGTAAATTAAAAGAAAAAAATTACCAGCAATACATTTTTAAAATGAAAAATGCATTACCCGCAATAAATTTGACTCTCGACAAAAATCCTCTTTACAAAATTTCATCAATGAATCCTGATTTACAAAATAATTTCTTACAAAGCATACATATTCTATTCATACTAACATAAGAAATCTTGTCAGCATTCAGGCAGTTAAGTACCATACACACTGAGGCGATCATGTCTCTTTCGAGACATGACTGACTAGGCAGACTATTTTCTCACACGAGGCTGCCCTTACTTTCTGCAATAGACTGGTTGTCAAGGAATGCTATAGAACCCAATCTACAGTATTTACATTATTCGGACTATTGACATCATCTTTCTTGCCATTTGTACGATATTTCGGCTGTTGTACGCTGAAGCCTTCTTCAGGTGCTAGGAATTTCGAGTCGAACCCTTTATTACAACCACTGGGGTATATGAACTCCATTCCTTGCGTATTAATACCTCGATTAGAAGTTTAATATCCATGTCTACATTAAATGAAAAATTCAGTTTAATATTTTGTGTAGTTTATCCATATCGAAAGGCACATGAAAAGGACATTACAGATGAAACATTCTGATGATAACAACAAAGATGAGGATATTAGTCTAAATGCAAATAGCTTAATAGTTGACCCATATTTGCAACCTTGAGTCAAACCTAAGCTACTAAATGTCACTGATCGCATTTGTTTTCTTAATAGTATTTTAATCACATTTGTTCAAGATCTATAGAGCATGTTAGTATATGTTTCACTGTGTAGAGCTCCTCTTCAACAAAGCTGATCCAATTGACCTTTTAGAATTTCTAAAAGCAACAAAATTATATAACAAAATATAGTTGCAAAAGAAGATAGCATATAACCATCACACATCAAATCGCAACACCTCGAATTATATCTCGACAGCAATACTCACAAAAGATCAACAAGCATTAAACAAAAACCAAGCAAATTATTCAGCATTAAATGACCCAAAAGGGTAGAAATGCTGGTAAAACAAACAGATAAACTAAACTATATATCACTGTACATATATATATAACACCTGCCCATAATTCTAATAAGCGAGTCGTATGAATAAATTCCGTCGCTTTCCTGTTTATGTAATCACTTTAACTACAACAATAAAGAAAACGGTTTAAACACTGCGCCTCCTCGGGTTAACTCTCACAACAGACCACAAGTGGAATGACTATATAGAATCCATAGCTAAATCCGCTGTTGGGCCAGCAGGTTTTTCCCGTCTGAAATAATCCTGCATAGATCACTGGTGCCGCCTAAGCACGAATTTACACGAGATACTAGATTAGCAACTAGGTCCCACCCTTTTACAGTTAAACAAATAAAATGAAACCGTAAATTCTACTCCAACAGCTTCTTTTCTCGCGCTTCCCGCCTGTGGAACTCCCTTCCACAAGTCTGCTTTCCCGACAGCTACAATCTCCAGGTGTTTAAATGTAGGGTCAATAGACACCTCCTATCACACTAACTCCCAATTATTCTCAGAACACTCTCATCTACCCAACCCTCATTCTCGGTATCCTTACCCGCCTATCACCCACAAAATCGCCTCCTAGACGTTTTTGTGGGTTCAATTCTTACGAGTGGCTTCTCACTGTGATTTTATATGTTTGTTGGTTGGTTGGTTGCTTTGTTTTTATGGCATATCAACCTCGGCGGGTCATTTATTGCCAACTAAATTTTATTTATTTATTGCTGGTAATACCTTTTTCTTTCAACAATTTATTGTTGTTTTTATATAAGTTTTGTGTCCAGTCATACTTTTTTTTTCTTTTCGAGTATCAAGATTCATTGGGATTTGTTTTTAAGGGCAAGATCCCCAAGTCCTATCCTGTTATTTAACCCATAACTGGAGGGAAGAGACGGATTAACACCTCTCCCAAAGGTACCAGTGCTTAAGTGAATGCAGAGTATTCAACTAGAATTCGAACTCGGCTCAACGATTTCTCTTCCCGAGCCGATATCAACTGCACCACAACTCACATCCGTCACTAAACGCTTACAGCACCTGGTATTCCCAAGCGGTCACCCATCTAAGTACAGGCTCAACGTCGCTTAACTTCGGTGATCGAGCGAGAATCGGTGTATTTAATGTGATATGGCCGTAAGGCTTATATGTTTGGAAATATCAATTCGTCTTCGTTTTCTTCTACTTAATCTCCTTCATCATCGTCGGGTGCCGTATTCCTTCAGGAAATAGGCGATGATGGACTTGTATTTGCATTTGTCCATTTTCGCTTTTAATTTTTTTCTCTTGGTATCTTTCCCAAGCTGCGCTTAGCCATCCATTTGCTCAAGCTAATCAAGTATGTTTCGCTCTGCTTTCCCCTTACGCTTTCCCTATCCGTCCACTGAGCATTCAGTCAGTCAGTTAAGTGCCATACGTGATACACGCTTTGGGCGATCATGTCTCGAAAGAGACATGACTGACTGGGCAGAAGTTTATCCTGCAGTAAGTTGCCATTGCTTTCTGCGGTAGACTGGTTTCCAACCAAGGCTACAGAACCTAATCTCTCCTGTTATTTATCATAGCCAGAGGGAGAAGACATGTATTATATTATTACGTAGTAATTAGTGGAATCAGTTCATTATTTCATAACAATAGAAAACCGATCCCCCACTTTATGATCACCAAAAGCCTTAATCATAATTCAAACTATTTTATTCAGTCAGTCAGTTTAGTACTATACGTGAAACACGCTTTGGGCGATCATGTCTCGAAAGAGACATGACTGACTGGGCAGAAGGTTATCTCGCAGTAGGTTGCCATTGCTTTCTGCGGTAGACTGGCTTCCAACCAAGGTTATAGAACCCAATCTTTAACCCATAACTTGAGGGGAGAAACGGATTAATACCTTTTCCAAGGATATTTATGCGTAAGTGAATACAAGGAAATCAACTGGAATTCGAACTCGGTTCTCTGATTTGTGGTTTCGAGTCGATATACACTGATAAAACTCTCTAAACATTGCGAAAATTCCACTGTAAATTTCTTTTATTTCTTCTTGAAATAATCTGGCATTTTTAACGAAAAGAGGAACTCATCTATCCGTTACCACTGAAGGTCTGGCTCTGAAGAGTTTGGCTCTGAAGAAAGTTTCCCACTGCTTGAATTGAATGAAGGTCTTCAATTGATAATCACGTTGTTAAGAGAATGTGGTGACAATTTCTCTCTAGTTATCATACTTTTTCTTTTGTTTTTGTCGCTTTTATTGTCATTCTGTTGATGACCTGAGGACATTTTGATATAAGATCTCGTTCTGTCCTCGTTGCTGCCAATAACACTTTGCTCATCTTGTCCCATACTAAGAATTCGTAAGCCATGTATTCGATCTTTTAGAAATTATTTTATTCATTCCTTGAATGAGCTTAGAATTCGTGACAAAGAAAATCCTGATATTTGAATCGACTCTGTGAAAGGATAGAAATGTATTTTTATAGTAAAAATGCTAGCAATACATTTTTTAAAAAGATATGACAAGTGATATATTTTTAAAAATATTACTAGCAATACATTTTGAAAATTAAAAGAAAAATTTTGCCAGCAATACATTTTTAAAATGAAAAATGCATTACTCGCAATACATTTGACTCTCGACAAAAATCCTCTTTACAAAATTTCATCAATGAATCGTGATTTACAAACTTCTTACAAAATATACATATTCTATTCATACTAACCTAAAAATCTTGTCGGCATTCAGTCAGTTAAGTACCATACACACTGAGGCGATCATGTCTCTTTCGAGACATGACTGACTAGGCAGAATTTTTTTCCACACTAGGCTGCCCTTACTTTCTGCACTAGACTGGTTGTCAAGGAATGCTATAGAGCCCAATCTACAGTATTTACATAATTAAGTATCGATCAAAAATAATCTTCAAACAAATTTTAATTTCCGTAATACACACACACACACAGACACACACACACACACACACACACACACATATATATATATATATCTATATATATATATATATAATAGCTTAAATGTTCTATGTTTACTGTGTGTTAATATTTACTCTTTGATAATGGCTTATGTGAGCCGAAAGCTTTAACCCGATAAAAAAATCAACAATTACAGTGAGTTTTTGTTGTCTTTCAACTATATCACCATCAAGTATATCAGACGGTATGAACGGATCCTACACAAAATTAATAGACAGAACTTGTCTATATTATTCAATGAAACCTGCATTAATATATATATATATATATATATATATATATATATATACAAAGTTTTCCTACTTCTACCGAGCGCCCATAGCTCAGAGGTAGAATCGCCGACTGACGCCAATTCAATCCTGGGTAAAAAGCAATCAGAGTCTAACCGTACTGATGAGCTGTGATACAACGAAACAGATCTGTCTGCGGATATATATATATATATATATATATATATATATATATATATATATATATATATATATAAGGACACCCCACTCCACTAATAAACAAGTGTTTCTAACTGGCAGAAGAAATACCATTAGAATCTCTCCGGAGTGAAAAAAACAAAAAACAAAAACCCATGAAAAAGAAGAAAACATTCTTGCATACATCTCCACATACAACAAAAGCAACCCAGAATTATTTCCAAAGATAAAAAGACACATAGAATTACTCAACAAAAATGATTAAATAGAGGAAATCTTAAAGACAACTAAAATAATTAAAAGCAAACGCCAACCCCAAAATTTCAAAAACATACTAACCTCATCAAAATTCAAGCAACACACAACAAAGGGGTCACAAAATGCAACAAAAAAGATGTGGGGTATGTAACATAATAATAGAAGAAAACCACTTCAAGACTGAAAACACATCTACATTCGAAATAAAAACAAATCTAAGGCTGCAACTCTAAAAACGTAATTTATGCTCTAAAATGTGATGAATGCGAATTGTTGGGGCGAGACAAGGCCTGAATGAAAGGGTAGCCCTGCACAAAAATAACATTAAACTAGCCAACAACAGGAAATTATACGTTTCCCATCATTTACACGAATGTAGTGGAGGTTAATTCAGAGAAATACCTATCTACCAACATGCAGATTATGACACGCTCATGATGCAGGAAGAAATATTTATAAAAAGTGCAAGCCTTTCCTCAATAAAACAACATAAAAAACTAGGACACACACACACACACACACACACACACACACACACACACACACACTAAATTTAAACACAATCGGAAAAAAGAACGTTTGCGGACCGTTAAAAAGTAGTATTACAAAAACAACTAGATGATCTGTAGAGTAGAAGTGCATCAGGGACATATTCTATATATATAATCTATATATATATATATATATATATATATATATATATATATATATTGAACATTATTTTTACCGATACTCGTATTTAAGTAGATATTCTGTTTTTAATTAAACAGTATTTTATATTTATATATACCGGCCTGATTATTTTACGATAAATTATATTACGAAAATGTGTACTATCCAGCAGGCTTCGAACCCTAACCCCTATTTATATATGGGAAACTACCATTTGATCTGGTACTGTCTTAACCACTCGACCATGAATAGCCTCTTGATCAGACGAGGTTAAGACAGTACCAGATCAAATGGTAGCTTCCCCTATGTAAATAGGTCGCAGGTTCGAATCCTGCTGTATAGCACACATTTTCGCAATAAAATTTATCGTAAAACAATCAGGCCGGTAGATATAAATATAAAATACTGTTTAATTAAAAGCAGAATATCTACTTAAATACGAGTATCGGTAAAAATAATGTTCAAAATAATTCATTACAAATTGTCGGTTGCTTATAACCAAGTTTCGTCAAAATATATATTGTTTGCTCTACTTTCGCTTTGTGTGCTTTGTGTGCTTTGCTTTCGTATTGAGCTCTTTATTGTTAAGGTTTTCGTCTTGGGTTTTTTTTCTTTCTACGAATGTTTGACTTTTTGTTCAGGTATTTCGTTTGTTTCTTTTTTTTCTTCCCCTTCTTTCCCCCCCCCCCCCCGGGTTCGTTCCCGGTGGGTTTCAAGACGATTTCATTTGTAGTTTAATTATTGCTAGTCTTGACAGAATTAGTTTCGTTAATATTGGTATTATTACTAGAATTAATATGACTATATATATATATATATATATATATATATATATAATTAGTAGAAAATAATATTTGTTCAAAATTTATAACAGAAGAATGTTATAAGTTTTCAATATATATATAAAGTATAGAGTAGGTATGGATGGAATGAAATTCCGTATCCCAAAAACTCTATTTTTAAAAAGTGCCCAATACAAAGTAGAGCAAATAATGTTTATTTAGAATTTATAGCATAAATTTGTTATAGTATCACTAGAAAAGTAGCTATTTTGTTTCGACACAACTCTTGTGTTATCAAGTGATGGTGCAGATTTCGAGTTGGACAGTTTTAAAGAGTTCAAAACAGGCCGAACCCCTTCAATATATATATATATATATATTATTATTATTATTATTATTATTATTATTATATTATATATATTAATAAATATGCATTTTATCCTTTGTTTAAAGCACGACTCGAAGTTTCATGCATTACACAATCATCAGGTGCATATTTTGAAGTGGCCGTTTTTCGAAAATCAGTCAGTTCATAATATGCTACAGTCAGTTAAGTGCTATACGGGATACACGCTTGGGTGATCATGTCTCGAAAGAAACAATACTGACTGGGCAGAACACTATCTCACAGCAGGTTGCCATTATTTTCGGCGTTAGACTGGTTGCCAGCCAAGGCGATGGAACCCAATCTGTCCTGTTATTTAACCCATAACTGGAGGGAAGAGAGAGATTACACTTTCCCAAGGGTATTTGCGCGTAAGTGAATGCAAGAAATTCAACTGAAATTCGAACTCGGCTCCCCGATTTCTCGTTTCGAGTCGATATAATATGTTTTCCTACTTCTTTTCACTTTGATTAACCGTAATATATGTCATATGAAACCATTCGGCGTTATGCTATACTTTTTGTTTTATTATTTATGGCCTAGTAGACAAAATCTTGCAAAAGCAATTTCACTGCACAGTTTATCTCTCAAAATATATTTTTGCTGTTCATAGAGTTTAACGGGAACAAATGAAGTCTATTTTGTTTTTATTTTCAGCTACTAAACAAAAATGTCGTCCACATCGAAGACAGATGTCGGTGACTCTTGACGCTCGCTAATAATAACAATTTTTGAATAGAAAATAAAAGCAGTAAAATAAACTTTCCACATATAGCGAAGTTGAAGGTGCGGATAGTGGTTGTTTCACTGGTTCTTGCTTTTCTATTTCTCTTCTGTGGTGATATCTGCACTTAGCAGTTACAGAGGGTGTCAGAGAAAGGGCAAGAGAAGGATGGGAACACAGGTGTAAAGACAGTTGCAAAGATAGAGAGAACAGAAAAGAACAGGATAAACGGGTGTGATATGGAAAAGACGAGGGAAGGACTCGAGTCAAGTGGATAAGAGATGGGTATTGACATTGCATTTAAATTCCTGGAGGTTATAGCCATCAGGAAAGCAAGTATACGGAAGGGAGTTCCACAGGCGGGAATTGCTAGAAAAGAAGCTGATGGAGTAGAATTTACGGATGTATATGGTAGGTTTAACTATATTGTAAAAGAGTGACACCTTGTTGCCAGTCTGGTTGCACGAGTAAATTCTTGTGGAGGGGGCACCAGTGACCTAAGTTCGTCGGAGCAGAAGCCATGAATATATTTGTAGAATAGACAAAACGAAGCCACATCCTGCCGGTGAAAATGTGGCTGAGGTCGATTTGCCGATCACATTACAGGTTCTCCTTTGGGGCCTGTCGAAAACCCTGAAATGAACAGCAGGAGCGCTTAAACAGTATTCTATGCACGGTCGGTTAGTTGATTTTTGTACGTGCAAGATGGATTCAGGCGGAAAAACTTCCTGGCCCTAAACAGTGACTCAAGTTTTCTAGCAGTGGATTTAGCTATTGATTCAATGTAATGGTTCCACCTGAGGTCGGAAGAGAGGGTGAGGCCGAGAAGGCGCAGTATATTGTTTTCAGGGAGACTCGCTTGGTCCATGCTTATGGGGAACAGAAGAGACTGCCTGTGATGGTTAACAAACATTTATGTGTGAAACAAGAGACATAGGGATAAATTTACAAACAATATTGTACTTATAGCAACATTTTTGCCTTAGCAAAACTAAATAGTAACTATATAAGAAAGGTATTAGCGGAAATCTAAACTTATTTATAAATTGAACTCTGTGTGTGTGTGTGTGTGTGTGTGTGTGTGTGTGTGTGTGTGTGTGTGTGTCCGTTACCTATAGACTCTGAAACGGCTGAACCGATTTTCTTGAAAATTTACACAGTTGTATTATAAGCGCCTGCGAGTGTTGTTAGCTAGGTTTTGAAGGAGTGGTTCAATTTTAATCAAATTTGATACACTCCGAGACAAAGACATAAGAAACGATATTCAGAAGTTTCAAGGTTGCAGTTCTTACAATAGTGCAGAAAATTTGATATCGATACCAGGAAATCAAAATTTGACTTACATCCATTCATTTTTCTTTCAGTCTATGGTTTCGCTTTAATTAGGAAACAACTATTGCTTTTTAGTCTTTCGTGCCAACGTCCAAAGTGTCAGAGATCCAGGACCATGGATTAGTTTTAAAGCTTTCATTACACCCGAGCAACACCGGGCTATACTGCTAGTTTCTATATAAATATATCCTTAGTCTTATGGTGTGTTTGAAGTCCTATTGATAATTATGGGAAGATTCCAACTATGGCAATGATTTATGACCACTCTACCTATTTTTTTTAACAAAAGCGAACAAAAATGCCAGCAGCCTAAAGACAAAAGGCTATTCCCACTTCATTGCATAAAATGTATTAACATGACGCGGCATGTTGTTGATGAGAATTAGAAAATATTCTGTTGAAATTTTGGTCGTTCAAATGTCCTTGATGGCGCCTACGGGAGACTTGGTACTGTCTGGCTATTTGTCTGCAACTCTATTCTTCATGTAATCTATCAAATCTTCAATGGAATTGAGGTCATGATTGTTGCCAGATCGTTCCAACGTAGTGACCTTGACCTTTGAAATATATTCTTGTGAAATCTTTGCTTTGTTGTGTGGGAGAACCATCGATGCATTGGCACCATGTATGTGCATAAGAATCTCCAGAAAATTACAGATACTTTAGACCAGTGCTACTCAAAATGTGGTACGCGTACCGTCGCCGGTACTCGAGCCATCGTCTGCCGGTACGCGAAGAAAAAAAGAAATAATAGTAAAACTCTATGCCATGAGAGATTGCCAGGATATTTGACTCGTTTCCGTTTTTTTTTTTTTAATACTAGCAGCATAGCCCGGCGTTGCTCGGGTGAAATGAAAGCTTTAAAACTAATCCATGGTCCTGGAGCTCAGACTCTTTAGACGTTGGCACGAAAGAACTAAAAAGCAATAGTTGTTTCCAGTTAAAGCGAAGCCGTAGATTAAAAGAAAAATGAATGGATGTCAGTCAAATTTTGATTTCCTGGTATCGATATCAAATAAGTTTTTTTCTTCGTAAACTGAATTTTGAAGGCTAAATAAGTCCTCTGAGTAAATGGTATTATGGCTGAGACTAAGAACTACAATTATACCTACTTAGAGCCAAACCCGAAGCAAAAACTAAAATAAAAGGGCTGAAAAAATACAGACATACAGGCAGATAAACAGACACACACATAAACATCTTGCCTTTTATATATATATATATATATATATATATATATATATATATATATATAATCAATTTTATCCACTGTTGTAAGAACTGCAACCTTGAAACTTCTGAATATCGTTTCTTATGTCTTTGTCTATGAGTGTATCAAATTTGATTAAAATCGGACCACTCCTTCTATAAGCCGATTTTTTAGATTATCAATTTTCGATATTTATCGTGGGTACCTCAACACAAAAACTAGCTAAGAACACTCGCAGATGCTTAATAGTAAAACTGTGTAAATTTTCAAGAAAATCGGTTCAGCCGTTTCGGAGTCTATAGGTAACAGACACACACATACACACAGACGCACACACACAGAGACAAAGTTCCATTTATAAATAAGTTTTGATATATCATTATGGCTACATTGTTCATTTACTCATGTTAAAAGTTATTGCTATCCAACTAACGAATGTGATATAATGAACAACAAAACAGTGAACTGAATACGCATCAGACTTTGTTGCATTCATATATCCATGATATATACATATCATATATTTTAAATACGTCTTAAATTAATTAAAATTAATATTTTGTTTTACTGTTTGTCTATATTTTAGAAGGTTAATGCCTTTTATTAAATTCAAATTGCTTACGAAGTATTAATATTAACTTTAAATATTTTTTCTGGATTTTTAAAAATATATGCCCTCGAAACCACTGGCCATAACTAATATAGCACGAATATGGTACCGGTCAATGGCACCCTGGGTAGACTTGTTACGTCAATGATGACTTGCTCTTACAATGGACAAGATATCATGCCCTCATGTTTATTACAGATAGTCTCAAAATGTCCCTGAAATAGTACACATCTCAAAAAAAAAAAAAATTTCCGAGGTTCACAGCCGCCCCCCCCCCTCTTACTCAGTTGGATTGGCTTGCTTTGCTTGCCGGTCCCTGGCACATTGCAAAAAAATACTACCGGTCCGCCACATCAGATAGTTTGAGAAGCACTGCTTTAGACCATTTTTGATTAACTGCGACAATTTATTCATCGCACCCTGTATATTGTTAGATCTCTTGTGTTTTTTTTTTTTAATTTCTCTATCTTGTGCATGGTAAATGCACCTGTAAAACGAGATGTCATTTTTGCGTAAATCAGACGACAATTTATCCATATCATCCTGTATATCTGTAAAAGGACAATAGAAATAAAGACAAATAGAAAGTTTTACTTTTGTCTTCATGCATAAAACTTAATGAAACTGTTTCCAGCTTAACTTTCAGGCTTGTTCAAACTCTGTATCACAGTGTTTAAAGGTCGTGACTGTTGTAATACTGCTTTTTATTGCAGTTTGTTAAGAGTAACTTAAAGTAGTTGATATAATATTCTGCAGTCGCAACCCCAAATGCCAAATACATGTGGGAGATACTAGAATCAAGCAAGTACAAAATTTAAATACCTCGGAAGTGTTCTAACAGGAGATGGTAATTGCGACACAGAGATCCGAAGGTGAATTAGCATGGCGAAGGACGCGTTTCAAAAGTACCAAGACACAGGAAGAGTGCTAGATTGCTATGTGATGTTGGTTCTTCAATACGTCAATGAATGCTGGACTGTATCATCGAAGATGAGGAAAAAACGGAAATGTGATTCTACAGAAGGATGCTTCAAATATCATGGACCGAGCATGTGAGCAATGATGAGGTGTTGGAAAGAATGGCAACGAAAAGAAAATTAATAGTGAACATCAGGAAGTGACAACTGAAGTTGCTGAGATATGCAATGAGGAAGGAGTGCTTAGAGAACCTGATACTCACAGGCCAGACAGAAGGAAAAAGAGACAGAGGAAGGCAGCGGATGACATATTTGACGGGCCTGATCGAAGGATGACAGAACGGGGGTTGCGTGGTGAAACAGGAGAAAGCCGGGAACCACATCCTAAACAAGAAACAAGGGATGAGCCTCTTCACCTGTTCAAAAGACATGGGTGGAGTTTGAACCGGGCGATAGTTAAGTCTATCTACTCCAATTCATTATTGACGACCGCGGACTTAACTACATTAGATGATACAGCGCTGGTAGAAAAGAAGGGGAAATCACAAAATATATTAAATAAAAGTGAGAAGGAACTATAAATTGTAATTAATTTATAACGAAAAGCCAAAAAAAAAAAAACAGCTCAACATACGAATTAAAAAGTCAGAGATACCAAAATAAAGCATGTCCAAAAATTAAAATATCTAAGAAATATTTTCATAGAGGGCAGGATATTTGACACCAAAATTCGAAGTTACATTGGGATAGTGTAAGTCACTCAAGTGCCATACGTGATACACGCCTTGGGCAATCATGTCTCGAAAGAGGCATGACTGACTGGGCAGAAGATTATCCCACAGTAGGTTGCCATTACTTTCTGCGGTAGACCGGTTGCCAGCCAAGGCTATAAAACCCAATCTGTCCTGTTATTTGACTCATAGCTAGAAGGGAAAGAGATGTATTATATTATTAAGTAATAATTAGTGGGGGATCAGTTTATTACTATATAACAATAGAAAACCGACCCCCCACTTCATAAACAGTAAAAGATTTAATTGTTTCCAACTATTGTATTCAGCCAGTCAGTTAAGTGCCATACGTGATACACGCTTTGGGCGATCATGTCTCCAAACAGACATGACTGACTGAGCAGAAGATTATCCCACAGTAGTTTGCCATTGCTTTCTGCGGTAGACTCGTTTCCAGCCAAGGCTATAAAACCCAATCTGTCCTGTTATTTGACCCATAGCTAGAAGGGAAAGAGATGTATTATATTATTAAGTAATAATTAGTGGGGGATCAGTTTATTACTATATAACAATAGAAAACCGCATCCCACTTCATAAACAGTAAAGTTTTAATTATGTTTCAGATTATTATATTCAGCCAGTAAGTTAAGTGCCATACGTGATACACGTTTTGGGCGATCATGTCTCCAAAGAGCAGAAGATTATTCCGCAGTAGTTTGCCATTACTTTCTGCGGTAGACTGGTTGCTAGCCAAGGCTATAGAACCCAATCTGTCCTGTGTGCAATGTAGTCTGTCAACATAAGACACAACAAATTCTTCGATATTCTATGACTTATGGAGCCTATTGTTCAAAGCAATCGGCTCCATCAGTCATAGAATATTGAAAAATTTTGTTGCGCCGTTCATCGTGTCTGGATTGTTGGGGTCTGCAATTCTTCAGTCCCCGCTGCTACATCCCAGATAAACGAACGACGAACCATTTTCTTTTGTTTTTTGTCGCTTTCACTAGAAAACACAGAAGTAAAAGCATCAGTGTTTAGAAGAACTGAGAAAGGAAAGATAGAGAGGATGGACAACAGGTTGGCCCACTATTCATCACCACGTCGTGACATTCTCTCATTAAGTGTAATGGGAGTGACAAAGCGTCTTCAACAGTATCTTCTTGCAATCATATTATCTTTAGTCTTATATTAAAATTTAAACACAGGAAATTTATTTACTATTAGGATGCCACCTAAACTTATTTCAGCTACTCCGACTGAGTCGAGTCGTCAGAGTTCGGGTCGTTAGAGTTTGGGTCGTCAGAGTTCGAGTCGTCAGAGTTCGGGTCGTTAGAGTTTGGGTCGTCAGAGTTCGAGTCGTCAGAGTTTGGGTCGTCAGAGTTCGAGTCGTCAGAGTTCGGGTCGTCAGAGTTAGGGTCGTCAGAGTTCGAATCGTCAGAGTTGGGGTCGTCAGAGTTGGGGTCTTCAGAGTTTGGGTCGTCTGAGTTCGAGTCGTCAGAGTTCGAGTCGTCAGAGTTGGGGTCGTCAGAGTTGGGGTCGTCAGAGTTTGGGTCGTCAGAGTTCGGGTCGTCAGAGTTCGGGTCGTCAGAGTTCGGGTCGTCAGAGTTTGAGTCGTCATAGTTCGAGTCGTCAGAGTTCGGGTCGTCAGAGTTGGGGTCGTCAGAGTTTGGGTCGTCAGAGTTCGGGTCGTCAGAGTTCGGGTCGTCAGAGTTCGGGTCGTCAGAGTTCGGGTCGTCAGAGTTTGAGTCGTCATAGTTCGAGTCGTCAGAGTTCGGGTCGTCAGAGTTTGGGTCGTCAGAGTTCGAGTCGTCAGAGTTCGGGTCGTCAGAGTTCGAGTCGTCAGAGTTCGGGTCGTCAGAGTTCGAGTCGTCAGAGTTCGGGACGTCAGAGTTCGAGTCGTCAGAGTTCGGGTCGTCAGAGTTTGAGTCGTCAGAGTTCGAGTCGTCAGATTTCGGGTCGTCAGAGTTGTGGTCGTCAGAGTTGGGGTCGTCAGAGTTCGAGTCGTCAGAGTTCGGGTCGTCAGAGTTCGAATCGTCAGAGTTGGGGTCGTCAGAGTTGGGGTCTTCAGAGTTTGGGTCGTCTGAGTTCGAGTCGTCAGAGTTCGTGTCGTCAGAGTTGGGGTCGTCAGAGTTGGGGTCGTCAGAGTTTGGGTCGTCAGAGTTCGGGTCGTCAGAGTTCGGGTCGTCAGAGTTTGAGTCGTCATAGTTCGAGTCGTCAGAGTTGGGGTCGTCAGAGTTCGAGTCGTCAGAGTTCGGGACGTCAGAGTTCGAGTCGTCAGAGTTCGGGTCGTCAGAGTTCGAGTCGTCAGATTTCGGGTCGTCAGAGTTGGGGTCGTCAGAGTTGGGGTCGTCAGAGTTGGGGTCGTCAGAGTTCGAGTCTTCAGAGTTCGGGTCGTCAGAGTTTGGGTCGTCAGAGTTCGAGTCGTCAGAGTTGGGGTCGTCAGAGTTCGAGTCGTCAGAGTTGGGGTCGTCAGAATTCGAGTCGTCAGAGTTCTTACTAATACGCTAGCGTTTAGTATTTAGTTCAGCTTTTTAAGTTTACGCTGTAAAAGGTTAGGGAATGTAGTTTGACGGAATAAGAATTTCAATAAATCCTTTGTCCACATAAAACGCTGGAATATTTTACAGTCGTATTGATCAGATTATTTCTGCATTCCGTTTTAATATTTTTATATTGGAGATTCGTAGGCGGTATGACTAGTTATGATTTGTAAATAAAGAAACTCAAAAGAAATTTTTCTGAACAGAAAGTCGCAGTGATTCAATTTTCGTGGTAGGGAAAGAAAACTAATTCGACTGTTGCCTAAAGTCGCATATTAAATGAGTCTAGGTTTTTGTTTAGCAAGAATAACAAAAAGATTGCTGGCCTATCAATAAGTTAAAAACTAACTCGATTAAAAGTACCACTGCATTACGCTTCTTTATTAGATTGTTGAGTAGGATTTATCTAAAGATTTATATTTGTTATTTATTTAAGTTATTGATTTCTCTGTCTGTAGCCATTCCATACTTTCGAATGGCTTCCTTTCTTTTTCTCTTTAGAACGTTTTGCACTAAAATAAGGTTCTGCATGATGGATGAGCACACCATTATTGCTAATTAGTCAGAGTGATGCTCAATGGGTGTCACAAATGTATGACCTTGAGATAGATTAAAACATGTTTATTAAATAACTGCTTCGACTACATTCTTATGGGGCACAGGCTAACGAACTATTCTATATTGTTGCGCAAACTTTTGGTCCTCATCGGGGGCAACAGTTTGTGTGTCTTAGTACGAAACTATAGGAAAGATTATCAAGGACGTTGAGAGAACAACTTGTCATGAGGTGTTCATTAACGAGCTATTCCTTTTATTGTTGTAAAAATCCTGGTTACCGTGTGGAACGCTCGTTCGGTGCGGTTACACAATAGAACATTCTCAACTGCTGGAATATTTACGTTTCGTAAAATCATTACACGCTGTGAAATCTGACTTTCTCTGACGTGCACCAAAGGCCTGGCGGGTGAATCTCCGACTGCTGATTGATCAGTCGGGTTTCAGCTTGGGGCAAACGGTTAATCTAGCCGCACTGAAAAGTTGTGATACAGCGAAACAGCCCTGACGGTTTATATATATATATAAAGTACGTATATTTTGGCAGCATCTTTCCTTTTAAACAAGGTGTGTTAAACAATAGAGACAACATAGTCTTATATATTTTCTTTTGAATTTTTTAATGTTTTCTGACATTCGTAACATTCTTATAGACAATACTAAAATTATTGATCAACACACAGACATTAAAGGCCTAAAACTTTTAGAGGCACTACATATCAGAATGTTGTGCGTTGTGGCGCAGCGGATATCGGCTCGGAACGAGAAAGCGGGGAGCCGAGTTCGAATTCCAGTTGAAACCCTTGCATTCACTTACTCGCAGATACCCTTGGGAAAGGTATTAATCTGTCTCTTCCTTCCAGCTATGGGTTAAATAACAGGACATGTGCATGTTGTTTACATTATGACTGCCTTTGAATTTAAAAATTTTTCATAAGGTTTATTTAATTTCTTTTAAAATCTTGTAACACTTTTCCTGCTACAAGGCAATATTTGATTTTTAAACTGTAATATAGTCCCTGATGATGAACGATGACGTTTCTAAGTACTAGGACAACCTTTGGACAATTTTTATACAAATATAATTCGGAAATAAAAAGTCTAATGAGAAAATATGAAAAAAAGCAAAATAAAATATATAAGACTATGTTGTCTCTATCGTTTAACACAACTTGTTTGAGATATATATATATATATATATATATATATATATAAACAATCAGGACTGTTTCGCCGTATATATATATATATGTGTGTGTGTGTGTGTGTGTGTGTGTGTGTGTGTGTGTGTGTGTGTGTGGATGACTATTTACGCTCTCACACCCTAACTGAGCACTCTAGAAGAATGGTAGACTTTGAATAATGATAATATACACGCTAAAAAGCCTGCCTTCTTCTACCGAGCGCCCATAGCCCAGAGGTAGAATCGCCGACTGACGCCAATTCGGTCGGGTTTCAGTCCTGGGTTAAAAAGCAATCGGAGTCTAACCGTACTGATGAGCTGTGATACAGCGAGACAGATCTGTCTGCGGATGACTATATATACATATATATAGGCGGTAAAAATCCAAGATAGGATTGGTAAGTAATCCGGGATAAGGTTGGTAAATGATTCAGGACGATCCTAGTAATATCGTTTAAATATAATATTAAAACTGATCCAAAAGAGAGCTCAATGTAAATTAATTCAATTTAAAGAGCGGATATTTATTTATTTATCTGTAAATTCAGATAAAACTTAGAGGAGAAATAGCCATTTTCAACGTCATTTTAAGACATGCTCTTTGTTTATATGGGGCTGAGAATGCATGTCTCTTAAAATGACATGTTAAAAATGGTTATTTCCACTCTAAGCTTTATCTGAATATATATATATATATATATATATATATATATATATATATAATGGTCATATCATTTGAATACACCAGTTCTCGTCCAATCACCGAAGTTAAGCAACATTAAGTTTGGTCAGTAGTCAGATGGCTGACCGCTTGGGAATACCAGGTCCTGTAAGCGTTTCTTGGTGGGTATGCGTTGTGGGGCAGTGGATATCGGCTCAGAATGAGAAATCAGGGAGCCGCTTTCTAATTCCGGTTGAATTTCTTTGCGTGCGAAAACCCTTCGTCCTTTCCATCCAGTTGTAGGTTAAATAACAGAACAGATTTGGTTCTATAGCCTTGGCTGGCGACCAGTCTGCCGCAGCAGGTAATGGCAAACTGTTGCGGGATAATCTTCTGTCCAAGTCAATCATGTCTTTTCCGAGACATGATCGCCCAAAGCGTGTATCACGTATGGCACTATCTGACTGACTTAATATAATAGTTGGAAATATAATTAAAATATCTGTTGGGCATAAAGTGGGGGATCAGCTTTCTCTTGTTTTGAAGTAATAAACTTATCCCCCACTAATTAATACTTAATAATATAATACATCTCTTCCCCCTATAGCTATGAGTCAAATAACAGGGCAGATTGGGTTCTATAGCCTTGGCTGGCAATCAGTCTACCGCAGCAGGTAATGGCAACCTGTTGCGGGATAATTAAAAAGCCTGAGGTGTTGAGTCTGCTTCATCTGTGGCATTTATATGCACCGACTGAGTGTATCAATAGTTCCGAAAGGTGTGGATGGTTCTACACAAGCCTTCACCACTTTAATCAAACCACTTGTGTGGGTCTTCTGACGACTTACCTTGGTTTCATAATTGAAGCAATTAGGCTATCAGATCTTCATACGTCAAATCCGACGGGAGAGTCCATTATATATATATATAACTTATTTATAAATGGAACTTTGTCTCTGTGTGTGTGTGTGTGTGTGTGTGTGTGTGTGTGTGTGTGTGTCTCTCTCTCTCTCTCTCTCTCTCTGTGTGTGTGTGTGTGTGTGTATCCGTTACCTATAGACTCCGAAACGGCTGAACCGATTTTCTTGAAAATTTTCACAGTTGTATTATAAGCGTCTGCGAGTGTTCTTAGCTAGGTTTTGTGTCGAGGTATTCCCGATAAATATCGAAAATCGATAATCGAAAAAATCGGCTTATAGAAGGAGTGGTCCGATTTTAATGAAATTTGATACACTCATAGACAAAGACATAAGAAACGATATTCAGAATTTTCAAGGTTGCAGTTCTTACAATAGTGCAGAAAATCGATAATATATATATATAAGGCAATATGTTTGTATTTGTTTATCTGTCTGTATGTACTTTATACAAATCCACAATTTTTATCTGGTTCTCACCAAACTTCACAAATATTCTTTAGGCTGAGTCTGAGCTCCAGGACCATGGATTAGTTTTAAAGCTTTCATTACACCCGAGCAACGCCGGGCTATACTGCTAGTATATATATATATATAATTCTGTATTTCCACAGAAATCTCTTATTGAGATGTACTACGATTAATCTTATGAAAAATTGAATACAAAAAGCTTGTCTGTTATGAAATTTGTGTATAAAGTAAATAAAAATTCAAAATTAAGCAAAAAATGACTTACTTTTTAGAATATATTTTTTTAATGAGCCTTGGCTGCTCGACTACAGCCACTTCCCCACCGACGGGATAGTGGCTTCCCTCTGTCTGTTCTATACTTTCATGGCTTCTGCTCCAACGAACTTAAGTCACTCACTGGTTCCCTTGCAACAGGTGTTTACTTGTGCAACCAGACTGGCAACTGAATCTCATCCATTCACAGTTAGATCAACCAAATGCAGACGACAATTCTACTCCTTCAGTTTCTTTTCTCGCACTTCCCGCCTGTGGAACTCGCTTCCATATTCTTGCTTTCCTGACGGCTACAACCTCCAGGAATTTAAATGCAATGTCAATACTCATCTCTTAACCACTTGACTCTAGTTCTTTCTACATCACCCTGTATATCTTTTCCTTTCTCTCTACCTTTGCAACTGTCATCACATCTGTATTCCCATTCTTCTCTTGCTTCTTTCTAACTGGTTCGGCTTTCTCTTCACTCCCCTCCTATCTAATCTTTTTACTCTTATGTAGCCCCCTGCGCATCAGTCTTTCTACACCACCCTGTAGATCCCTTCATTTCTCTCCACCTTTGCAACTATCATCAAACCTGTATTCCCATCTTTCTCTTGTTTCTTTCTAACTGGTTTGTATTTCTCTTCACTCTTCTCCTATCTAATCTTTTTACTCTTATGTAGCCCCCTGCACATCAGTGGCGTTACCGCCTTGCTTGGGGTGAGATGATTAAAAACAATATAATAAAATAAAAAAGACATCTACGATTCCTTATGAAAGCCAAATGAAGTCAGACATTAGATAATTTATATTCAAATATGTACTGGAAACTATGAAATTGACCCGAAACGGAAGAAAAAATTTTAAAAATACGTAAAGAATTTTTGTTGGTCTTTAATCAAACTTATCACTGTTTCTATCTTTTATTCTAAGATGTGGGTTGTAGTGTAATTGTTAGGAGCAATTCGTTGCATTTACTCACACACAAATACCTTTAGGAAATGTATGAATCCACCTCGTTTCCCTCCAGCTATGGGTCAAATAGCTGCACAGATTAGGTTCTACAGCATTAGCTAACAACCAGTCTACTGTAGAAAGAAATGGCAACTTATTGCGGCAAAATCTTCTGCCTAGTCAGTCACGAATCGAAAGAGACATGATCGTCTAAGCATATATCACGTATGGCACTGACTGAATTATTATAAACGTTTATCCATATCTATGAATGTCGGCCAAATTCCTATTTACTGTTTTGCAAACGTAGCCGAAAATATGTCCGCTTTAGATGATATTAATTATATTGCTTATCTGAAATTTAGAGGTACAACCAACCTCACAAATTGATCGCAATGGTTGCGGACATTTTTATTAAAAAATGTAAACCTATTGAACTAATTTAAATATGTTCTTTGAAGTTCCCATTTCAATTCTAATTGAAATGAAATCGTATATTTAGACATGAAGCAAAAACTACTTTTTCCTACTTCAAGCAATTCTAGAAATTTTTTTATGTCCGTTGTTACAAAGTTTAACTTCGATTGCAAAACTCATGTCTGCAGACTGGAAATTTCAAAATCAGTATTAAAAATTCAAATAATGTCGCTGTTACGGAAATATAGAATTTATTAAAAATTAGTAAATTTATTTACGCTTGTATATAATAAATGATTTGTAATTATTATTTCTTTGTTAGAGAACCGCATTAATTGCTGTCGCCTTGGGTATGGCGAAAAATTAAACTCGGCCGTAAGTTCTCTGATCAGGAGAATGGAGGTTTTGAACAGCGTGGAACCACCTCTTAATTGTTTTTGTGCCCAGGTCTACCCTGACTGGAGTGGTAGCACCTGTTATAATCCCAGTTATGGGCAAATATCAAATATAAAAAATACATATTATAGTAAACATATTTTTATATAAAAAAATACCTCCTATACATATTTATAGTAAAATTACCAATAATCTAAACTTATTTATGAACGGAACTTTGTCTCTGTGTGTGTATGTTCGTGTGTGTCTTTGTGTGTGTGTGTCCGTTACCTATAGACTCCGAAACGGCTGAACCAATTTTCTTGAAATTTACACAGTTGTACTATAAGCGTCTGCGAGTGTTCTTAGCTAGGTTTTGTGTCGAGGTACCCCCAATAAATATAGAAAATCGATAATCGAAAACATCGAGTTATACAAGGAGTGGTCCGATTTTAATCAAATTTGATAGACTCATAGACAAAGACATAAGAAACGATATTCAGAATTTTCAAGGTTGCAGTTCTTACAATAGTGCAGAAAATCGATAATATATATATATATATATATATATATATATATATATATATAAAAGGCAAGATGTTTGTGTGTGTGTGTGTGTGTCTGTTTATCTGCCTATATGTCTGTATTTTTTTTCATCCCTTTTATTTTAGTTTTGCTTCGAGGTTGGCTCTAAGTAGGTATAATTGTAGTTCTTAGTCTCAGCCATGATACCATTTACTGAGAGGACTTATTAAGTCTTCAAAATTCAGTTTACAACGAAAAAAACTTATTTGATATCGATACCAAGAAATCAAAATTTGACTTACATCCATTCATTTTTCTTTCAGTCTACGGTTTCGCTTTAACTGGAAACAACTATTGCTTTTTAGTCTTTCGTGCCAACGTCCAAAGAATCTGAGCTCCAGGACCATGGATTAGTTTTAAAGCTTTCATTACACCCGAGCAACGCCGGGCTATACTACTACTAGTATATATATATATATATATATATATATATATATATATATATATATATATATATATATATATTCGTATCTTCAACACATTCTTTTGATTATCAATACAAAGAATCAAATTACTTTAGAGCAACATTTTTTTTTTCTAATTCTTTTTCGGTATTTGTAGAAATGGTCGGATTACCACAACGTAATACGATACTTGATTATTTCTTTCCGTTACTTTACAATTTTTTCGATTTCGAAATTTTCTTCTCCATTTTCGATTGAAATTAATCTAACGCATCAGAAATCCTGTTTCCAACACTCAAACACAGCGCCACTCAAATGGAGATAAGTTTCACTTAAAATCTTTGACTTTACTTTCCTTCACTCCTCCTCTTCAGTTGATTTCACTCGGCCTGATACGGTCTTTTTTTTTTCTTTTTTTTTCTATATATTTTGTTCTGACAAATTGAATTCGGTTCAATCAATTAACTCTGGTCTGAAACACAAAAAAGAGAAAACAGAAATAAAATGTGCAAATTAGATTAAATGCTGATATTCTGAAAGAAAAAAGAAAACCAAACACAGATTTTTCTTACGAGTTTTATTTTTAATTGTTTTAACTTTACTGGACATTGCTGAAAAGTCACGGAATTAGACGACAAGTTACGAAACAAGAGGTCATAAAAAAGACTTGATAAAATTTAAAGAAAAATATTTGTCCTGAAATCTTAGTATATATATATATATATATATATATATGTGTGTGTGTGTGTGTGTGTGTGTGTGTGTGTGTTATCTTTAAAATTTCTAATATATTTTTCAGTATATCGTATAACAGTATTTCTTCACAAACAAACGTAAATTTCTTTATCTAACTCACTTCCGGCAGTCTAGACTTTATCTTCACACCCGCACAGATATCTACAGCATATATATATATATATATACACACACATATATATATATATATATATATATATATATATATATATATATATATATATATATTCAGAAATTATAACTTCATAATATCACTACAAAAGTAGCTATTTTATTTCGACACTTCTCGTGTCTTATCAAGTGATGAGATTTATTTCAAGTTAAAGGGTTTTAAAAGGTTAAAAACCACCAAAAACCCCTTAAGCAGGGAGACATTTTTGTCTGTGTGGACTAATCAGAATATAAGTAACTTCTAATTTGCATAGACAGTGTGGACCAATCAGAATAAAGTAACTTCTAATTTGAAGAATATGGAGCAGACTCAAAAAATCATTTTGTGGGGGATTTACTATTAATATTTAATTAAACTGAAATCAGCAATATTAATTGACTATTAGATTCACTTTATTTTTAATGCGAATTTTAAATTCCAAGTTTAACAAATTGTTATATTTAGAAACTCATTCCTATATTAAACGAGGAAAAGAATGTATCAAGGCAGCAGATAATTTTCTAAACATATACTGTTAAATAGGGGAAGGAAATTACTGGAAAGTAATTGACACTCACCTAAAGCGAGCTGAATATAAAATACTCCTCTTACCAATAACAATTCCACCGAACTTCTCTACGGCATTTGACTTCATTGAACTTTTGTCCTTTTGAATTTATATTTTAATTGGGGTCATCAGGAGAGAATGTGCACCGTTTCGGGGCCTTCCTCTCAACGGTTTCACTTGCACACCGGCCCCCCTCACTGATGTGAGGCCCCATTATAACGAAATACATGTGTAGTTATACTTGTTCAAATGTCTAACGGCGAAATTACTTTACGAAAAACGAAAAACGGCAAACCTTGCGTTCCGAGAATGCAACGTGAACCTCATTACGCATTCAGGATCAATCATGTCATGCCGTCATGTTCGCTGAAACACTCCACGGAATATTTCTTTTCTTCCATATCCACATAGAACTATTTTCAGTGATTTCTATTAGGCGTTTCATACTTTTGGTCCTATTACGCCCTTTGATTCCAATTTGACCCAGAAATTGGTACAGAGTGGCTACAACGAAACCCCTTGCTCCAATTTCCACTGCTCTAACACTTACATTATACCCCTCTTTTATTAGCTCTGATTTTAGATTTTCGTATTTATTAGTTTTATAATTGTGGCTTTGTTCCATCCTGCTTTCATATAGTACTGTTAATTCAACCAGGATGATTTTGTAATTCACCCTTAATAGAAGAACAATATCTGGTCGTAGAGCTTTACTTGATATTATTTTGGGGTAATCATTACGCCAACCAGGAAGTTTTGCAGATGTCTCCCAAATGCCACCAGAACTAAGGAGATTTTTTCCGGGTATAGCTTGATATTTGCTTGTTTGCTTAGAACCGCCATACCTTTTTACCTCTGCAACAAATTTCTGGGTTGAATTAGATGACTCAGCCTTCATATATTTCTTTATAATTCTGACCAACTCATCCAAAACACTATTGTGCCTCCATGTATATCTTCCATTGCCAAGGGCTGTTTTACAGGAACTAAGAACATGTTCTAATGCTTGTGAATTTTCCTTGCACTGGGGACAAGTTGGATCAATCGCTTTCTTCCATTTAACAAGATTGTTAGATTTAGAAACTTATTCATATATTAAACGAGGAAAAGAATGTATCAAGGCAGCAAATAATTTTCTAAACATATACTGTTAAATATAAGAGACAATGAATGTCTATCATGTTTAATCATGAGCCGTTCTAAACCTATACTGTTAAATATAAGAGACAATGAATGTCTATTATGTTTAATCATGGGCCGTTCTAAACATTGTATTTTGGCTTTAATTCCAGGTTAAAATAAAGACAAAAATTCTCTAACATTTGGATAATTTTTTATTAAGCTGGTTCTAAGCTTTCGGCTCACATGTTGGAGAATTTTTGACTTCATTTTCACTTGAAATTAAAGCCAAAATACGATGTTTAGAACGGCTCATGATTAAACATAATAGACATTCATAGATTAAGAAAGTTTTTCTCGCACTTCCCACCTGTGGAATTACCTTCCATCTCCTTGCTTCCTCGACAGCTACAAATTCCAAGAATTTAAATGTAAGGTCAATAGTCATCTCCTACCTCACTAACTTGCATCCTTTCTATCAAACTCTTTTTTCCGTCTACTCCCCCCCCCCATCCTCGGTATCCTCATCCACCTATTACCCTCCTCCTGACATTTCCTATAACTAACCCCTTTTCTCATCACTTTCCCCTATGTAACCCCCTGCACAACAGTGGAAACATTTCTATATTGATTTCAGAAAATGTATCAGATTTTTTTTTTTTAATCGTATCACCCCGAGCAAAGCGGTAACGCCACTGATGTGCAGGGGGCTACGTAATAGTGAAAAGATTGGAAAAGAGAAAACCAGAAAACCACATCCTAAACAGGGAAAAAGGGATGAGCCTCTTCACCTGTTCAATAGACGTGGGTGGAGTATGAACCGGGCAATAGATCTATCTACTCCAATTGAAAAAAACAAAGTGAGAAGGTTGGTAAAGAGAAAGCCGGAAACCACATCCTAAACAGGGAACAAGGGATGAGCCTCTTAACCTGTTCAATAGACGCGGGTGGAGTGTGAACCGGGCGATAGATAGATCTATCCACTCCAATTGAAAAAAAGTGAGAAAATTGGTAAAGAGAAAGCCGGAAACCACATCCTAAACAAGGAACAAGGGATGAGCCTCTACACCTGTTCAATAGACGTGGGTGGAGTGTGAACCGGGTGATAGATAGATCTATCTACTCCAATTGATGTGGCTTTCTTTTAATTCAGGGTTTGTTTTCGTTTAAAACCGGTAAACAAGATCTTTCAGCCTATCCCACAAGAAAAAATATGTTGGTGTTTGGTCAGGGAATCGTGACGGTCATTCAACTACTCCTAATCGTCACTCAACCTTTGCTCAGAATTAAGACTTAAGCTTTACCGAATACGTACACAATAGTTATTCCTGGGCCACATTAAACTACTGAAATTTATTTTTGTTCAATAACAGTTAATAAATAAAATGGCCGTAATTTTTGCCACGTCCTGGATATATTGTATCTAATATCTCATCTTCTATAAACGAATGGAAATTTGATTCTATTGTTCTCCCAAAACAAGGACAAGGAGACACTCAAGTTAGATGGTTACTGAATGTAGTAAATGTGTAAAGAAATGCAGTAAAAAGTGAATATTATAGAGATATGTACGATAGATAACAGTTGACTCTACGCCGGAAGAAATTAGGTTAGGAGTTTGTTCTACAAAGTCAGTCAGTTAAGTGCCATACGTGAAACACGCTTGGGTGATCATGTCTCGAAAGAGACATGACTGACTAGGCAGAAGATTATCCCACAGTTGGTTGCCATTGATTTCTCCGGTAGACTGGTTGCCTGCCAAGGCTATAGAACCCAATCTGTCCTGTTATTTAACCCACAACTGGAAGGAAGAGACGGATTAATACCTTTCCCAAGGGTATTTGCGTGTAAGTGAATGCAATGAATTCAACTGGAATTCGAACTCGGCTCCTCGATTTCTCGTTCCGAGCCAATATCCACTGCACCACAACGCACAAAGTAACACCCTTAAAAAGAAGCTGTGTGAATGGAAAATACTCCTTATGAATAGAATAGAAAGGGAATGCGGACCTCTGAGGATATCTAGCTGTGAACGTCTAGACTAGGAAAATCAAAAACTGTACCTCGTCTGAACATTTGTATAAAAATATAATATTTTAAATATAAAAATAACGATAGGGTAGCAGAGGGTCACAAGCGTTTCGTCTGCGGGAAAGGCGTTGCATAGTTCATTACTTATTACGACGGAGAAAGTATTTTGAACACTGCTGAGACTAGGCAGTGAAACCTGGGAAACGATTATTGCAGCAATACTCGTTTGTTGTAAAGCTAGATTATAACAGTAGGAGTACTTCTTGAAGCTATATAAGGGACTGAGCGTTCTTTTAGCATCTTTAACAATGGTAGCAATATACAAGTTCTATTTAAAATCTCGAGTAAGAGACATTCCCAATAGATATTCTAGGAAGGTGCCTCGTTTGGACTACAACTGCTCGTCCGAATTGGAGTGTACGTAAGGTCTGCTCACCAGTGATGAAATATTACTAGCTTTGTTTGGGGCATATTGAATAACAGAAGACAGTGTTTCGCCTCATTGAGCTGTGAGAAGTCGACCAGCGGTTGGATAAGTTGCCAGACTTTGACCATTTAATTTTTTTAAGAGATGGTAGCTGAAGCGAGTGACAAGAAAGGACTACAAATAAACTGCAAGAAAACCGAATGCATGGTCATCAGCAAAAAAAGGGCAGCCCAAAATGCCAATTACAGGTGAGGGACACTAAAATCAAACAGATACAAAAATACCTAGGAAGTTTTCTAACAGAAAACGAAAAGTGCGACACTGAGAGCCGAAGACGAATTGGCATGTCGAAGGAAGCATTCCAGAAGTTGAGTAAAGTATTAAGAAACAGAACAATTCACTAGAAACAAAGAGGAGAGTACTGGATTGCTATGTGATGTCGGTTCTTCAATATGGCAGTGAATGCTGGACAATACCATCAAAGATGAAAGAAAAACTTGAAGCAACTGAGATGTGGCTCTACAGAAGGATGCTGCGGATGTAATGGATCGGGCAATGACGAGATTTTGGAAGGGATGGAGACGAAAAGGGAATTAATACTGAGCATTAGGAAGAGACAACTAAAGTTCCTGGGACATGCAATGAGGAAGGAGGGCTTGGGGAGCCTGTTACTAAAAGGCCAGATAGAGGGAAAAACAGACAGGGGAAAGTAGCGGATAACATATTTGAAGGACCTGATCAGGTGGATGACGGAACGAGGATTGCATGGTGCAACAGGAGAAAGCGTGCTAAGAGCCACAAGGGAGAGGGAGATGGGGAAGGCTATGATCGCCTACGTCCTGAAAGGACATGGCACATAAAAGAATAAGAAGAAAAAGTTTGTTAAAAACAATTGTAATATTCTTGGTATATTGTTAAGGCTTGGAAAACCTAGACAGAAAATGGTAAATAATGGTATACAATAGTTATAAGGCATTCTGGGAAGAGAGCGCTGATTTTGCAATCTTGAAACGGGCTCAAAAAAAATAAGGACATTACTTCAATCCCAGATAATCTTCAGCATTCATTATGCGTACCACATCTGTGATATTGTCTTCATATCCTAAGCGAGGAATGATAATCTTTTAATATCTTATGATAGAAATACTAAGAACTCCACCGTGAAAGACATCAAAAGTGGACAAGAAATTTATGTCAGTTTGTGGTCAAGACATGTGAAACAGCCGCATGTTTGCAGAATCTCATTTTAACGATAGGATAAACTTGCAGCACATGCAAATATTTGAAGATCGTAGGCGACAAGGAAACAGGAAATTGGAAGCCAAAATTGAAACTATTAAAAAAGAACTTATATCTCGATATTTCAACAGTAACCGATGTGACCTAACTGCCAATATAGTCGCTTACGGTCATATCACGTTGAATACAACGGTTCTCGCTCGATCGCCGAAGTTAAGCAACGTTAAGCCTGGTCAATACTTAGATGGGTGACCGCTTAGGAAAACCAGGTGCTGTAATCGTTTATTGACAGATGTGCGTTGTGGAGCAGTGGATGTCTGCTCGGAAAGAGAAATTGGTGAGCCGGGTTCGAATTCCAGTTGAATACTCTGCATTCACTTAAGCACTGGTACCTTTGGGAGAGGTATTAATCCGTCCCTTCCATCCAGTTATGGGTTAAATAACAGGGCAGGACTTAGGACCTTGCTCTTAAACAAATCCCAAATGAAACTTTCTTCGTCGGGGAGGAAGCTGGCTCAACCCACCTAGGGTATATGCGGCTTGGACACACACAATGTAGTCGCGCTTAAATTCATGCGATCGAGATACACTGGAGGCTAGATTTATAAGCTTTAATTGACATGAGAAGATACACGCTTTGGGCGATCATGTCTCCAAAGAGACATGAATGACTGGGCAGAATGGGCAGAAGATTATCCCGCAGTAGGTTGCCATTGCTTTCTGCAGTAGACTGGTTGCCAGCCAAGGCTATAGAACCCAATCTTTCCTGTTATTTAATCCCTAACTGGAGGGAAGAGACAAATAACAGAAGCTTATTTGAAGGAAGCAGCAAGCCAAATATGGCAACACTATTCAACACACAAACGAATGTAAGATTTATAAATATCCAAGATAGATTCTGTCGAAAAAATTGTCTATCACGTCACACAATTTAGACACACAGACACACAGGCACGCACACACACATAGATAGATTTGTTTTATCAATGCATATAAATTGATACATAAATATTCATTTTTCGTTTCCGGTAACATTATATATATATATATATATAAATCCATCAGAGAATTTGTAATGTGATCGATACCGACTTGGCAGCACGGCTGCAGTCGCTATCTCACTGGCGTGACGTGGCTTCCCTGTGCCTCTTCTATAAATACTTTTACGGCTCCTGCTCCAATGAACTTAGATCACTGGTGCCCACTAGGTATGAATTTACACGAGCTACCAGATTAGCAACTAGGTCCCACCCTTTTACAATGAAACTGATAAAATGTAACCTCAATTTCTACTCTAACAGCTTCTTTTCTTGCACTTCCCGCTTGTGGAATTCCTTTCCATATGATTGCTTCCCCGACAGTTAATATCTCCAGAAGTTTAAATGTAAGGTCAATAGACATCGCCTATCTCACTAACTCGCATCCTTTCTCTTTTTTCCATCCACTTCACCCCCATTCTCAGTATTCTTATCCGTCTATTACCCTCCTCCTGATATTTCCTGAAACTAACCCTCTTTTTCTCATCACTTTGCCCTAAGTAACCCCCTGCGCAACAGTGGCAAATACCTTGCTTGGGTGGAATGATTATATATATATATAACATAACCATGTTACGGAGATTAAAGAATTTTAAAGAAACTTGGTTATAAACAACCGACAATTTGAAGTGAATTGTTTGAACATTATTTTTTTATCGATACTCGTATTTAAGTAGATATTCTGTTTTTTAATTAAGCAGTATTATATATTTATATCTACGGACCTGATTATTTACGATAAATTTTTATAACGAAAATACGTGTCATTCGGCAGGATTACACACATTTTACATCTATAATGATAATATTCATACATAAATATTCATTTTTCGTTTCCGGTAACATTATATATATATATAGAAATCCATCATATATTATAATATCATATATATATATATATATATATATGAGTTGAATATATGGATCGGAATCCAACAAGATGAATAGAATAAGTAAAGAATAAGTAGGAAAAAAGTGTCTTTAATCTAACATGTTTCAATTATAACAAGCTTCTTCAGAGCTTTATTAAAGACGAATGATTTAAAAATCTGAGAGACATTATATTGATTAAGGTATAGTTTCATTGTTCAGATACGTGTCACGTGTGATAAAGCAATGGATGACTATTAAACGTAGAAGGAAAAACTTGTGTCTGAATAGAATAACCAAAGAACAAGTAGGAAAAAGTGTCTTTAATCTAACATGATTCCCTTTTGAATCTTCAGAGATTCATTGAAGACAAATGATTTAAAAATACAAGAAACAGTATGAGATTGAGGTATAGTTTCATTGGTCAGATACGTGTCACGTGTGATAAAGTAATGGATGACTATTAAACGTAGAAGGAAAAACCTGTGTCTGAATAGAATAACCAAAGAACAAGTAGGAAAAAGTGTCTTTAATCTAACATGATTCCCTTTTGAATCTTCAGAGATTCATTGAAGACAAATGATTTAAAAATACAAGAAACAGTATGGCGATTGAGGTATAGTTTCATTGGTGAGATGAATATTAAATGTAGAAGAAAAAAAACTTGTGTCTGTTTAAGTGCGTGTGCCAACGGGTAATAAAAACATTAGATGTTTATGATGAATGTAAGTATATGTCAGCGAAAAGTAATGTGTGTTAAGCGCATCCAAATCGTAGACGAAGTGTGTGTATAAGTCGATAACATTAGTATGTGTGAATGACAGTGACGAAATACATTTACTGTCTCTTGGATTTTTAAATCATTCGTCTTTAATAAGTCTCTGAAGAAGTTTATTAAAAGTGAAACACGTTAGATTAAAGACACCTTTTTTCCTACTTATTCTTTACTTATTCCATTCATTCATATGTACATATGTATATAGTCTATATATATATATATACACACTTGTATCGCATTTTTATTCAGGTGCTAATAAAACAATGCTAAATGTCATATGAACTGAGCTATATATATATGTATCGCATTTTTATTCATTTATTATTTTATCGCATATATATATATATATATATATATATATATATATATATATATATATATATATAGCTCAGTTCATATGACATTTAGCATTGTTTTATTAGCACCTGAATAAAAATGCGATACATATGTGCGCCATCAGATGTATATTTGTTAATTCACATTACTATGTGTGTGTGTGTGCGTGTGTGTGTGTGTGTGTGTGTGTGTGTGTGTGTGTGTGTGTGTGTGATCGTATTAAAAATATATTTCGGTGACTTACCCGCGGGCGTGATTTTGCCCTGGGCACAAGCCAACCTGTTGGCGCTGTAATATGAATTACGCGATGTTTTTGACATTCTGCCTTTGGAGCTTGATGAGCCGGAGGCAAAAAAGCCCTCCTTACGGGTAAGTTATCGAAATATCTTCTTTTGAATGCGATCTTATATTTCTGTTTGCGCAGTATATGTTGTTTTTTTTTTTAACTTTTATCTTTATAAGCTAAAATTAAGATTTTATACCAAGATAGATAGATAGATAGATAGATTTCGGAAAAGAGCGCTCAATTTCAATAGAATGAATAATGATAAAAATCAAATATATATATATATATATGTGTGTGTGTGTGTGTGTGTGTGTGTGTGTGTGTGTGTGTGTGTAACTATTCTGCGCTCTGACACCCTGATTGAGCATTCTACTCTGGAAAAATGGTAGACTTTAAAAAACCAGCAGCTACTCTAGCATCTACGCATCGTTCATGGCGGATGTTTACATGGTATATCACACGCTAAAAATCTACATCCTTCTACCGAGCGCCCATAGCTCAAAGGTAGAAGAGCCGATTGACTCCAATTCCATCGGGTTTCAATCCTGAGTAAAAGCAATCGGAAACCTTCCTAGCAGTGGATTTAGCTATTGACTCAATGTAATGGTTCCACTTGAGATCGGAAGAGAGGGTAAGGCCAAGGAGGCGCAGTGTATTGCTCTCAGGGAAACTACCTTGGTCCATGCTTATGGGAGGCAGGAGAGCTTACAGGCAGCAGGTGGGTCTTAGACTAATTGAAATTTACAAGTTATAAAATCGAACAGGTGACCAAAAACCTTTTTCGGGTACTTTATTGTTTGCATCGTGGGTAAATTAATTTCTTCTTTCTTTAATTTATTCTTTATTTCTATTTTATTGGGTTTATTTTATTTTCCTACACTCTTTTGTCCAGCTGTCGTTCATAATCTAGATGTCAGTAAACTCACCCATTTATATAGGACGGCCTATTTATCGAAATATCTATAATTATATAAATATTTCTTTATATATATGCGTATGTGTACATATATATATATATATATATATATATATATATATATATATACGTACATATATATATGTATATATATATATATACGTACATATGTATATACATATATATATACGTACATATATATATATACGTACATATATATATACGTACATATATATATATACGTACATATATATATATATATGTACGTATATATATATATATATATATGTATATATATATATATACGTATATATATATACTTATATATATACGTACATATATATATATCTATATATATACGTACATATATATATATACGTACATATATATATACGTACATATATATATGTACGTATATATATGTATATATATATACGTACATATATATATATATACGTACACATATATATATATATATATATATATATATATATATATATATATATATAGCTTGTCCCTGTTCTCAGTGACAGCTTTATCTACGTTTTAAGTGTCTGCTCCGTTATTTTGTGTCATAAAAAATATTTTAATTTATAAATTATTTATTTTCCTTTTCGCCTTGTTCATAGATGAAATCTTGGGAATATATGTTTATCGCACCTTGCCGGGTTACATGCGCATAACACATTTATATGAACTCGGAAAATATTTTCCCCTTATCAACGCAGAATTAGTCTAAATTTTATCAGTGCAGTAACAACAAGATCACCTGGTGCTGTCCGCCTGAAAACGTTGTTAGCAAATAACTTCGCCACAAATTATGATCAAACCCTTTTTCGACATTGACAGTAATTTCTTTTGCTTGACAAATGAGCGTTGTCGTGCAGTGAATATCGGCTTGAAACAAGAAATCGGAGAGCCGAGTTCAAATTACAGTTGAATACGTTGCATTCACTTCCGAGCAAATACCCCTTTGGAAAGATATTAATCCGTCTTTTTTATCAAATATGGGTTAAATAGCTAGAAACAGATTGGGTTTTATAGCCTTGGTTGAGAAAAAAATGGTAACCGATTGCGAAAAAATCTTCTGCCCTGACATTCATGTTCATTTCGAGACCATATCGCCCAACTGTGTGTCACGTATGGCACTTAATTGATAATCTGCTGCAGTGTGGTAACCCATTGTAGGAGACTCGGTGATGTTTTTCAAATTAGCCTTGTGTCAAACACAACCAAAGTCGCCACAATTTAAAATATCAGAAGGTTGAAGGTTGGATGTTGGAATGTAGACGAATAAAATATTTCGTTTTGTATGTTTAAGTAAATTTTTATTAACTAAACAGAATAACAAATTTGTAAGAGGAAAAGTTTCAAATAGAAAAATGTACGGAGTTAAATGTTGAAGAGAAATAGTATTAAGGAGTTAAAGGAATCCAGAACTTATAGTTGATAGTAGCAGAACGTGTGCATGTAGATATATTAACAGGTCACTAATGAAGTCTGTGTTCCCTTCCCTTTCTTATGGCTGGTGAGAAAGTGAAAAGAAAGGTCAAGCAATAAAGGAAATTGGACTGGATTTTAGTTTTTAGGAGTCAGTTGAAGATGTCTTCTTGTTGTGGTGGTTGTTGTTGTTGTTGTTGTTGTCGTTTTCTTTGACGACGTGTGAATGAACTCAAAGAAAGGACAATTGGAAAGAGAGGAAAAACGAATATGTGACGCGACATTACATCCGAGTCGGCTTGAAGTTTCTTTCGTTCCATTTTAGCGTGTCGTCTCTATGCTGCTCCTATTTGACTCCCTTTTGCCGGTCAAGAAACGCGAATGAGTAATGAAATCTAGTCACGTGGTCAGCTCGAAACCGCATACCCATTTTCTAGATCTTAAAAAACGCAAAGATTGACAGGGTTCATAGATCAATTTGCTCAGAATCCAGAGTTTTAATTTTCACACTGACTTGTGAAATTTGCCTTGGTCTGGGTTTTTCCAAAATGTTTTCAGTCGTTCTGATCCATTTTTGCGGGGGTGTAGTTTTACTTTTTCTACAGCCCCGCCAAAAAGGAGGAAATAAAAACGCAAATACACGCAACTGTCAGCGGAAATTGAGTTCCGAAACAGAACAAATCGCGTAGTAATTGCACAAAGGAAGTAAATTAGCCGAAAATCAGCTTACTACGCCTAAAGTCATTCAGCACTGAATGACAAATTTCAAAGGTGACTGAGGAGTGAGATAAAAAGCGAAAAGGTCGATTTTTTTTTCTGGTCGTTAACATGAAAAAAAGGTAGGTTTCTTCAATCAATAATTATCGATTTGAGTTCACCATATACATTTGCACGAAAATAAGGATGTCTTGGAAAAATTTGAAGGGGTAAAGGCCTTCGGGGACTAAATCAAAAATTTACCCTTATAGCTTTAGTTGAGAAAGAAATGGCAACCTACTACGGGAAAATCTTCTGCCCAGTCATTAATGTCTCTTTCTAAACATAACCCTTATTTTGCGTATGTCTAACTGACTGAAGTAAATACAAAACAAATTATGTCATAAATAAATAAAGAATGCACAAATAATCACTATTAAATGTAATAATAATAATCAACAAAAAATGTTTAATTAATTAATAATAAATAATGAGTTAAAACAAAAAATACTATAAAATTATTTCTAATCCATGGCCTAGAATAATTTGAAACATAACCGTTACCACCAACCAAAATAACTGTCAGGATAATACAATAGATCTTACTACCCATAATGCACCAATAACAAGCATGTATAAATAGTCGAACCAAAATATAATACACAAGGCCTGAATCTTGCATGCATGTATGAAACAGACTGTCGCCGCTTGGTGTTGATCTCAGTTTCCACTTTCATATTTACATACGCTTAATCGCAGATATTGAGCACTTTTACCCATAAATATAGGATACATTAAAACTTTTATTTTTCAAAAACACACACGCACACACACACACACACACACACACACATACATACATACATATATATATATATATATATATATATATATATATATATATACAGACACTACCGACCATAATTATTAGGCCACCCCAGATTTTTTTTAAAAGAATTGATGTATTTTTATACTATTTCTAAGTGGATAATTCGAAATGAAAATAGATTGGTTCTTTTGTTCTTATTACTTTGCAAAATTTTACAAGGCAAATAGCGACAATTTACCAATCGCGCCCTGTAGATTTGATATATATATATATATATATATACACACACTACCGGCCATAATTATTGGCAAGTGGATAATTCGAAATGAAAATAGATTGGTTCTTTTGTTCTTATTACTTTGCAAAATTTTACAAGGCAAATAGCGACAATTTACCAATCGCGCCCTGTAGATTTGATATATATATATATATATATATATATATATATATATATATATACAGACACTACCGGCCATAATTATTAGGCCACCCCAGATTTTTTTTTAAAGAATTGATGTATTTCATACTATTTCTAAGTGGATAATTCGAAATGAAAATAGATTGGTTCTTTTGTTCTTATTACTTTGTAAAATTTTACAAGGCAAGGAAGCAAAGATGAAATCGTCGAAATCAGCCTAAATTTTCTTCATTCTTTTATTGATGAAACTGCAATGTAGGTAATTATGAAATATTTATAAATTCATTTGATGCACATGTTATTGGGCAATATTAACAAAAGGACCATTCTATTTTCACTTACAATTATTCACTTGGCAATAAATAGTAAAAAATAAGTATGAAATACATTATATTTTTTAAACGCTTGGGTGGCCTAATAATTATGGCCGGTAATATATATATATATATATATATATATATATATATATATATATATATATCAGCATACAGTGTGGGTATAGAAGAATCTAAAGGAGTATCCTGTACATACAGTGGTAGGATAACTCTCTAAGAGAGCTCTAAATATATATGTATATAAATACATAGAGAGCAGATATAAGAAAAATTAAGACAGACACGTTTTTTCATTGTAAATCGGAAGTATAGGCCTATTTTATATATATATATGTGTGTGTGTGTGTGTGTGTGTGTGTGTGTGTGTGTGTGTGAATCGAAATCCGACAAGATAATAGAATAAAGCAAAAGAACAAAATAGGAAGGGTGTGACAATCTAACATGTTTCGATTTTATTAAAGCTTCTTCAGGGACCGGGAGAAAAATGTTGAAAAACAATTTGTAAAACGTTATATTCGGATGTTGTGATTTAAGGTTAATTCTTATTGTTCAGTATTAAAGCAATAGACTATATTTTAAATGTATGTGTGTGGAATATTTTGGATTGTAAACTGTATAACAGGGTATGCGCATAGCTATATGCTTGTCGGTTTAGTTGTGTGTTGAACGGAAGCGTTAGTTAATATATGTATGTGTGTGTGCGTATTAATACACGTATATTAAAGTAATGGACAGTTGTTCAATATTTTAGGAATATTCGGACGTTAAAGCGTGTGATGAAGCTCATTTAAGTGTATGCTGAAGAGTTTTTTGTTTTTTGTTTTTTTTTTTAATCATATCACCCCGAGCAAGGCTGTAACGCCACTGATGCGTAGGGGGCTGCGTAAGAATGAAAAGATTGGAAAAGAGAAAGCCGGAAACCACATCCTAAACAGGGAACAAGGGATGAGCCTCTTCACCTGTTAAATAGACGTGGGTGGAGTGTGAACCGGGCGATAGTTTAGTCTATCTACTCCAATTGAAAAAAGAAAAAAGAAAAGAGTAAAAAGATTGGGAAAGAAAAAACCGGAAACCACATCCTAAACAAGGAACAAGGGATGAGCCTCTTCACCTGTTCAATAGACGTTAGTGGAGTGTGAACCGGTCGATAGTTCAGTCTATCTACTCCAAGTTACATTATATATATATATATATATATATATATATATGTGTGTGTGTGTGTGTGTGTGTGTGTGTGTGTGTGTGTGTGTGGACCAGTACCATATGTTGTCTGGTTCACACTCTATGTTTCATTTACAGGCGTTGAAGTCTATATATATTAAAACCAGGACCCCGTCTTTCTGTAAACAGAGAATGTGCTATCGGACACCATATTATTACTATTTACTACCTGTCCGTACCCTCCCCAATTTTCTTTTCCCAAGTCCATCATGATTCATTTTCATCTATTAATATTTTAAATGTTGAAAAATTGAATTAAAAAGAAAGTCCCAGTTGACCCTAAGGAATAACGGAATTGAAACCGGCCGTTTTTATTCCATCTATTGTCATTCCATCATCTATAAATGCCTGTGAGTATAAAATTTATTTTGTTTTTTGCGATTATTAAATTTTGCGCCTCCCATATATATATATATATATATATATATATATATATATATATATATATATAAAAGATTTGATTATTACAATGGGTAATTGATGTTATTATCACGGCTCGTCAGACCCAAATGGTACAAAGCGGTGAAATATGTATTACCCATTGTAATAATCGAAGATCCTTTATAAATTATATTACTCTGTTAAATTAAATAAATGAATTTAACATTGAGTTCTCTTGAGTTCGTCTCTATCGGAATTTACCTGGATTGTATCCCAAGTGTACTATGTATATATATATATATATATATATATATATATATATATATATATATATATATATATATATACTGGCTTTGGGCTAAATAGTAGGTCCGACTCAGTAAAGATTGCAAACTCTGAATTCAAAGTCTGTGGAGGTTTGTTTGGATGCCTCGTCACAATCTTTATGCATTATTATGTTCTTCTGAAAAACGGCTTTGTTAACTAAACACACACACACATATACTAAGTATGTAGGCTTTGTTAATCATGAACACGCACACTCACACAGAAACACACTCACACCAACACACACAAGAATAAACACACACACACACACACACACACACATATATATATATATATATATATATATATTATCCTACGTCAATTGGTACAACTCGGTGTTTCATGCGTTGTGCAATCATCAGGTGCATATTTCAAACTAACAGAAGAAATCAAAGGAGCGTAAATCTTGAGTTTTCAGAATTTAAATATTCAAATATGTACATAAAAACGTTGAAAAATTTAACATTTTAAATAAAAATAAAATGATATAAGAATGAAAAGAAAAATTAAGAGGAATTGAGAATTAAAAATATAAGGAGCAAAAATAAAAAGAGTTGCATTCCTAATTGTCAAAAGTAACATTGCGGGAGAAAGAAAGAAAGAAAGAAAGAAAGAAAGAAAGAAACGTAGAGAAAGAAAGAAAGAAACGTAGAGAAAGAAAGAAAGAAAGAAACGTAGAGAAATCTATATCAATCTGCGTCTAAAAATTTAAGGAATCATTTTCTATATGACAGAATATGGTTTTTAAATCACTTTTTTATTTACCAAATTTGGATATTTGATATGGTTTAAGATGACAAGTTTTTCTATAGATTACATTTATTTCCTTTTCCATTGTAATGTTTGGATTTAGCTATGATATTCTATGTAACAATTGGATTCTTACTGTTGTTTTTTTAATTCCCAATAATGTATGGCTAAAGTAGTAATTTTGCTGTATTTACTGTTGTTTAGGGTGTGCGTTGTGGTACAGTGGATATCGACTCGGAACGAGAAACCGGGCAGCCGAGTTCGAATTCCAGTTGAATCCATTGTATTCACTTACGTGCAAATACCCTTGGGAAAGGTATTAATCCGTCTCTTCCTTCCAGTTATGGGTTAAATAGCAGGACAGATTGGGTTCTATAGCCTTGGTCGGCAACCAGTCTACCGCAGAAAGCAATGGCAACCTACTGCGGGATAATGTTCTGCCCAGTCAGTCATGTCTCTTTCGAGACATGATCACCCGAGCGTGTATCACGTATGGTACTTAACTGACTGACTGTTGTTTAAAGACAACTTGTGGTTGTTAAATCTTTTCTTCCACAGTTGGAAGTACTTCCATAGTAAGATTTCACATCATTGCCCTCCGAATGAATTAAGACTCTATAAACAATATTTTCGGACATACACTGGCCAGGTTTTATTTTTTTCGGCAGTTACAATTATTTTCAGAAGTGTCATTTTTGCTGTCAGTTGGATGACGGATGTTTTTTATATGGGCCAAATATGTATTTGATATCATAGCATTATGTTGTGAAATATATTTATATGTGTTTTTAACGCAACTATAACTGACTTTAATTTTGTTTTTATTGGACATTTTTTAAAGATTTTCTTTGTGTTTGTGAATTGTAGAAATGTTTATGAATTAAGTTAAGGAATAGTTTACCAATGTTAGTTTGGACGTTACGAATGAAGGGTGGGTTCAACCGAATAATGTTAAGTTTGCGTGATTTCTGCTTATTTCTGCCTACTATGTTTTTAACAGAATATTCTAAACTAGTATATATATATATATATATATATATATATATATATATATATATTATTTATTCATAAATTATAACATGGATATGTTACAATATCACTACAAAAGTAGCCATTTTGTTTCAACACTTTTGTGTCTTGTCAAGTGATGTGATGGTTCTTAAAGATAGTTCTTTTAAGAACTATAACATCACTTGACAAAACACAAAAGTGTTGAAACAAAATGGCTACATTTGTAGTGGTATTGTAACATATCCATGTTATAATTTATGAATAAATAATATTATTAGCTCTACTTTTCTATTGAGCACTTTTTTAAAAATAGTGTTTCTTTGGACAAGGAATATTATTCCAACAATACTTGGTTTTATATATATATATATATATATATATATATATATATATATATATATAGTCTTCCGCAGACAGATCTGCTTCGGTTATGGTTAGACATGATTGCTTCTAGCCAGGTCGGCGACTGATAATTATATAGCATTCTAGTGTTTTCTTTAGTTAGAAAAATTGTATTTTATATTTTACATAAATAATTAATAATAATGCTCAAATATTTAATTAAATATTTATATATGTTGAATTTGTTTTGTCAATAAATTTTCTGTATCAATGTTTCAAGTTTTGTATAGGTTTTCATCTTTTTTGTTTAACTGTGTAGATGAATTTTGGAGAATAGTTTAATGATTTAATGCTATTTTTCTAATGTTATGGTTGCCAATCATGAGGTTAGGCAATTTAGAAACTAAAGACCTCCGACATGATCACCACCAAATATATAAATCATAACGTCAGCTAACCAATGTTGTTTCTAAATTCGCTTGCCTATTTGGGGAATGTTTCTCTAATAAAACAATTGAAAAAATACAGATACATTGGGCATAGCAGATACACAACCACGACATCATCTCACTGGTTAACGTGTCATTTATCCAGTTAGCATTCAATTAAGTCAAGCTTCACAAACTAAAGCAACAAATCAAGACAAACAGAAATTATTATTACAAACTGTAAAATCGACAGCAAACAGTAGAATAATTAAGCATAAAAAGCAAGCAAACGTACTTTATCAAAATTAAGAACATTCGAAATATATTTTATAATTAGAAAACAGCGCCAGACGAGGCCAGACGTCTTGTAATCATTGTGGATGATCGCTTAAAGATGATCGATTTTTCCATTGCCACTTTTCATTCAGTCAGTTAAGTACCATATGTGATACACCTATGGGCGTTCATGTCACGAAAGAGACATAATTGACTTGTCAGAATATTTTCCCACAGTAGCTTGCCATTACTTTCTGTGGTAGACTGGTTGTTAACCAATGCTATAGAAACCAATTTTTCTTCCTATTTAACCCATAGCTGGAGGGAGAAGAGACGGATTAATACCTTTCCCAAAGGTATTTGCGCGTAAGTGAATGTAACGAATTCAATTGGAATTCGAACTCGGCTCGCCGATATGTCATTGCAAGCCGATAGCCACTGCAACACAACGCACGTCACTTGTCATTAGGAAGAAGAAAAAACAAATTGATGTTTTCGAAAGCTGGATTTTTTGCTGTGAATCGAACCTGCATTTCTTGTGGTCGAAGTGTATGTTTTCTCTATAGACATATTATATAAGCCGATCTAGATGAATAAACATTATATTCGTCTTTTTTTTTTTTGTGTGTATTTTTTTTTTTTTTGTCAAATGTATCTCAATAATTCGTTCTAACTGCACATTTTAATGCCACTATACCATTTTTTATTTCGATTCAGCGAAATATTCTCGAAGACTGTCCGTCAGTTTATTCCGCACTGGGATGTTGACCAGTTTGCCAGATAATTACGTATTGTATATGTTCCGTATATTAAAAATCTGTCAAGTAGATTATATATATATATATATATATATATTTGCTTGCACGCGAACGCGTTTGTGTGTGCGTGTAATCGCATCTAGCTAATGCCCATGACGATTTATTGATAATCGATTCACTGATAAAAAAAAAAAAAAAAACAGTATGAAGGCTGCCTGGGGAATTAAATCTGATAATGATTTATTTATTAACGACAAATGAATAAGGAATGTGTGAAACTGGGAATGATAAAGAATTTCATTGAATGTCGTCTGCTTCATTCGTTCATTTAGCGCGAAATGCCCGCGAGAATAAGACTCTTAAATGACTAAATAAATTGAAAGAGGCGTATTTGAAACCATTGGTCATAGATTGAAAGCAACTGTCATTTGTCAGTACAACAAGGTGTTGCATAATTACAACTTGCTCATTTTTCTCAATTTCCTTTCTTTAATATTTTTTCTCCTTTACATGTCTTGGAGACATTTTCGTTTTCGCTTTTTTAAATAATTTTCATTTATTTCATTGCTTCATCGTTTCACTTCTTCTTTTTTTCTTTATCTTTTTTTTTTTTTTTTACTTTCGTTAGTTTTTTTTTTTTAATGCTTCTTTTAATTAGCATTTTGCCATATTTTTCAAATCTATCTTATTATAATTTACTAAATGTCTCTTTCGTTTTTCTGTCATCAAGAAAAGCTAGAGCTATGGACAACAAATTATCAAATTACCTGTAGTTGCTAATGGACTCTGGGGCATGATCTAACGTAATCATTTTTTTTTTAATATCATGCAATTCATTTTAATGGACACGTGACTGCGCTGTTGAAACCTTTGAGTCTCTATCATTAGAACGCGGTTCAAACTTGACAATGCTCGATTTGATAAAATGTTCTGGCGAATCTTCGATGCCAAGTTGTTGTGGTCTGTTTAGTGCCAGGAAGAACAGAAGGTAGAATCAAACAGTATATAAGATTAACAGAACATATATACAAGTAGGTTCGTCGACTCCATTTAGGCATGTCATAGAAACGAGAACAATATTCCGGCCAAGAATTTGTTTTCTTATTTTTTGTATCATTTCATTCCAAGCTCGATGATGCGGCTACTAAGTTGCAATGGATTCTTCTTCTTCTTCTATGTGCCCTGTCCCTTCAGGATGTAGGCGATCATGGTTCTCCACGTCTCCCTAGCCCTTGTGGCTCTTAGTATGTTTGCTCCTGTTACACCTCGCAACACCCGTTCCATCATCCACCTGATCAGACCCTGCAAATATGTTATCCACTGCTTTCCTCTGTCTCTTTTTCCTTCTATCTGGCCTGTCAGTATCAGGTTCTCCAAGCTCTCCTTCGTCATTGCGTGTTCCAGGAACTTTAGTTGTCTCTTCCTGATGCTCAGTATTAATTTTCTTTTCGTCTCCATCCCTTCCAAAACCTCATAATTGCTCACATGCTCAGTCCATGATATCCTCAGTATCCTTCTGTAGAACCACATTTCAGCTGCTTCAAATTTTTCCCTCATCTTCGATGATATTGTCCAGCATTCTCTGCCGTATTGAAGAATTGACATCACATAGCAATCCAGTAGTCTTTTCTTTGTTTCTAGTGAAATCTTCCTGTGTGTTAGTACTTTACTCAGCTTCTGGAACGCGTCCTTTGCCATGCCAATTCGCCTTCAGATCTCTGTGTCGCACTTTCCATCTCTGCCTAGGTATTTAATTTTTTGTACATGCTTGATTCTGGTATCCCCCGCCTGTATTTGACATTTTGGGTTGCACCTTTTGCTGATGACTATGCATTACTGAGAGTAAAAAAGGACGAGAAGACTTTAGCTAGAAGAAAGGAAAATAAAATAACAGGTTTTAGAATGACAAAAGATGGCGTTGGTGGTGGGAGCGAGAAATCAGAAGCACAGGCGGGAAAATATACTGTTAGAATAGTGCATAAGGTTGCATCTAGCAAAAAACAGAATCGTAAAAGTAAAAAGAGAAAGAAGGAAAGAAAGAAAGGGAAAAGCAATGCGGATAGAATATGAAAAAGGACCTGCTAAAAAAAGACATTGCTATTACAGATATTGAAGACCAGTTGCCACCCAAGGCTATAGAACCTAGTCTGCCCTACTATATACCCATAGGTGGGGAAGGAGAAGATGTGTATTCATACCTTTCCCAAGGGTATTAGTACGCAAGTGAATGTAATGAATTCGACTAGAATTTAAACTTGGCTCTCCGATTCCTCAATCCGAGCCTCCATATATATATATATATATATATATATATATATATATCAGTCAGTTAAGTGCCATACGTGATACACGCTTTGTTTCCAGACTGAAAACTATAGAACCCAATTTGTCTTGTTATTTCACATATAACTGGGGGAAAAAGACGGATTAATACCTTTCCTAAGGGTATTTGCGCGTAAGTGAAAAGAATTAATTCAACTGGAATTAGAACTCGGCCTCTCGATTTCTCGTACCGAGCCGATATCCACTGCGCTACGACGCACATCCCATACGTATATTTATAAAGTGTCAATTTCGAATGAGGCATTGCTGCATATACAATAGTTTGTTGGTGGAAACTTATTTTAAGTAAACATATATATATATATATATATATATGTAAATTCACATAAAACTTAGAGGGGGGAATAGCCATTTTAAACATGTCATTTTAAGACATGCATTCTCAGCCCCATTTAAACAAAGAATGTGGAAAAATCCTTAGCCCAGATGTTTGCTCTAGTCAAGAAAGAGGTTGGGAGATATTGGTTTTTATAGGGTTAAGCTAGCGGAATTTAAGTAGTAATTTCTTCTTTGGTAGTGGGAGGTATGTGGCTTGATCCTTGAATTAGTAGTTGTAGGTGGTGGGGAAGTAACTGCTTAGCCAATTGTTTTTAAAAAAAACTTATTGTGACTAATTGGATGAATAGGAGATTTATTGCAATTTATACTTATTTCTATGACGACACATACTAATGATCTCCCTATATATATATATATATATATATATATATATATATATATATAATTAAGGCAGACACGTTATTCCATAGTAAATCGGAAGTATGGGCCGATTTCAGGCAAACCATCATCAGCTTCCGTCTTTATTGTACACAGTGTATAATAAAACGGAAAGCTGATGATGGTTTGCCTGAAATCGGCCCATACTTCCGATTTACCATGAAATAAGGTGTCTGCCTTAATTTTTCTTATATTTGCTCTATATGTATTTATATACATACATATTTAGAGCTCTCTTAGAGAGTTATCCTACCACTGTATGTACAGAATATTCCTTTGAATTCTTCTATACCCACACTGATATATATATATATATATATATATATATATATATCAATTTCTCTGACGAGCCGTGGGGCGAAACTGTGGTAGGTTGTTGGCTCTTGCTCAGATTTTCTGTTTTTGTTTGCTCTACTTTCGTATTGAGCGCTTTAGTGTTAGGGTTTTCGTCTTGTTTTTTTTTTTTCTTTCTTACGAGTGCTTGACTTTTTGTGCATGTACTTCGTTTGTTTCTTTTTTTACTTCCCCTTCTTTTCCCTCTGAGTTCGTCCTCCTCGGTGGTTTGTACAAGACGATTTAAATTATAGCTTAATTAATACTAGTATCGGAAGAGTTAGTTCGGTTACTATTGGTATTGTTGTTACCATAGTTAATTATATATATATATATATATATATATATATATATATATATATATATATATATATAACCTAAAGAGCCAAAAGAAACCTACCTAGGTTTCACCTAACCGGATCTTTGTTTTGCAAAACAAAAAGTCAGTTTTATTCTGGAACTAGCAGTATAGCCCATGTGTACAAACAGATAAACAGACACACACACAAACATCTTATCTTTTATGTATATATATTATATATTTTCTGCACTATTGTAAAAACTGCAACCTTGAAACTTCTGAATATCGTTTCTTATGTCTTTGTCTATGAGTGTATCAAATTTGATTAAAATCGGACCACTCCTTCTATAACCCGATTTTTCGATTATGGATTTTCGATATTTATCGGGGGTACCTCGATCCAAAACCTAGCTAAGAACACTCGCAGATGCTTATAGTACAACTGTAAATTTTCAAGAAAATCGGTTCAGCCGTTTCGGAGTCTATAGGTAACGGACACACACACACACACACACACAGACAAAGTTCCATTTATAAAATAAGTTTAGGCTTGATTTCGTGAAGGCTTTTGTTGTGGAATCTCATTAAAAATATTCCCAGTTCATTGATTTAATCTTTTTTTTTCGATTTTGTTTTTGTTTTTTTCTTTGTTTGTTTTTTTTTTGTTTGTTTGTTTGTTTGTTTTTGTTTTTTTTTCCTCAAGCAAAATGAAGGATTTATTGCATTTAGATTAATATTGTTGCTTTTAGACATTTGTCTACCTTATTTCTCTGGTCGCATTTTATTTGTCCAGGTTATTATAACCGTTGTTTTTTTGTTTTGTTTTGTTTTTTCGGCAGATGACCAAATCCCTAAACTGGAAAAAAATGAAAATGGCATCTTGAAACCTTTAGTCTGCTTCCAGGTGGAACGCGACGCCCTTCATCGTCTCATCATTGATTGGTTCAAAAAGAAGACTAACCGAAAAGAATGGCGTAACTCCGGTAAGTAATTTCAGCAACAACTACCATCTTGCCTATTATATATATATATATATATGTATATATGGACGTCTTTCTATTTTTCATATTAGTTTGTTATGGTTTGTAAAATGGCGAGTGTTCTAAAAACAGAAAAAAGATAGACACACTGACGCCAAGAATTCAAAATTGGGCGGCAAAATAAGGAACCGTTTCTTTTGGTAGGAGTAGGAGTAAGAGTAGGAGTAAGAAGTAGGATTTAAGGACAGTAGTTTTGTGTAGGAGATTTATAAAGGGAAAGACGCTAGTCATTTGACCACTAGAGTCCAGAAGGGATAGGCTCGTTTACTACTAGCATCCCACAGTGAAGAGAATTTAGCTAGTCTGCTCCTGTATCCACACAAAATTTAAAGGTTGTAACTTGATGTAAAAACCTAAAGTTTTATACCAAAAATAAACATCAGTAATTCAAGTTTGTGTTATCTTCTAATTATACCAAAACGAAGCAAACACAACAAGTTAATATTATCATTATTAAGTGAAAAGCAGTAGGTTAACAATGATGGGGTAGAAATATACGAAGTCAAATCTACATTACATGACATCCAGTCTGACATGGTTATACCAAGAAGATTTATCACAAACAAAAATCCTCAATCTGGGGAGAAAGTTTCATAAAAGTAGCACTGGACCTTACATGTGGGAAATAACTTCATGTCAGTGAACTCAGTCCTTTCAAACCGTTACCGAATGGGATTATTCATAAGTATCTTGATTCAGCTCCCAAACCGCCTTTGACAAAAACAGACAGAACGACAGTAAATGAAACCAGCTTCAGTTTATATTAATTCTTATTAAGTTTAGTTCAAGTCCAACGCAAGACCAGAAGCGTTTGGCAAATCCGATGAGAATCAGGCACAGGGCACTATTAACTGAAAAAGTAAAGTGCTCTAACGATTATCGGCATAACTGACGGATAGAGTTTGAATTTCGACCAGTATCCTTTGCTTTCACTTCGCTCGTTTTAGAAAAGCATGAATATATATATATATATATATATATATATATATATATATATATATATAAATGCTGCCAAAATACACACAATTTAAATTACATGATCCAGCAGCCCAACACACCATCACCACCTTGAAATATAAATGGAGCCTTGTGAAAAGGCAAATTGAAATAGCGAAAGAAAATCTTGACACATTATACAAGAACAAACATGACCTCTACAACAAACTGAAAGATATAACTACCTCAAACCAACTAGAAGAAATAATACTCAGACTATCCAAAATCACCGCAAAATCTGAAGCTGAACACCGTGCTAAAATTGTCAAAAAACTTAATTCACTATACAATGGCACGATCACTCTTCCCAAAAAATTCGATAAATTCATAAATCTTTCCAACCACCAACTAACTAAGCACCAAGAAGAATTACTCAACCTTGGACCTAACTGCCATATATACCGTAAGTATAACCAGCTTACTAAAAAAATTGAAATAGAAACGCTCTATCAAAGCATCACTAAATTACAAGATGAAAAACTTATAACCGTTAAACCCGAACTGAAAGATCTACTTAAGGCTGAGGCAATCAAAGATCGCCATGATAAAAGCAGAAGCTCCTCAAAAATTCTATCGAAACAACTAAAAAGTGCCGCGCACGAACTACGCAACCACCTTCACATAATTGTAAAAAAGCTGACAAGGCTAACATCTTTGTTGTACTTAACAAATCAGATTACAACACAAAACTCAACCACATACTCCATGACCACACAAAATTTAAAAAATTAACAAAAACCCGACACACCAACTAAAATCTAAACTTAATAAACTCATTAGTGCCAACAACGCTGATCAGAATTCCTTAAAACTCCCTAAAATTATTGGTGACTATAAACCTGGTTACATATACGGAACCATAAAAACTCATAAACCTAACTATCCTCTCCGCCCTATCATATCCCAAATTCCTACTCCTGTATACCAGTTAACTAAACATATTAACCAGCTTATCACACCCTACCTTCCGAGTAAATACAGCATAAAGTCAACCCTAGAGGCAATCCAAATCCTCAAGAGTGAAAAACCTAATAATGAAATCATAGCTTCACTTGATGTGGAAAACCTTTTTACTAATGTACCCGTCAGTGAAACTATTGATATAATTATAAGAAATGTTTACAGTAATCCTTCATTACCCCCACTCAAAATTAATCCCAACATCCTAAGAAAAATTCTACTAGCTTGTACTACTGGTTAATAGCTTAAATGTTCTATGTTTACTGTGTGTTATTATTTACTCTTTGATAATGGCTTATGTGAGCCGAAAGCTTAGACCTGATAAAAAATTCAACAAATACTGTGATTTTTTGTTGTCTTTTAACGACATCACCATCAAGTATATCAGACGGTATGAACGGATCCTACACAAAATTAATAGACAAAACTTGTCTATATTATTCAATGAAACCTGCATTAATATATATATATATATATATATATATATATATATAAAATAAGTTTTCAATGTTCAAAATTGTTGTTGTATGATCATATCAACATGAAATCCCTAAGAGAGATTTCACATATTTTTTTTTTTTTTTCATTTTGAAAAAGTGTTAGTTGCGGACGATATGTGAAATCTCTCTTAGGGATTTCATGTTGAAATGATCATACAACTACAATTTTGAACATTGAAAACCTATTTTATTATACATAAGCTCTGTAATTTTAATTACATTGAGCTCTCCTCCTGTATCATTTTTTAATATTAAAATTTTAATATTAATTAGGATCAGGTTTTTGGGATTTACCTTCCTACTTTTCCTTTTGGATTAAAGTTATTTAATATATGTATATATATATATATGTCATCTTTCTGATCAGAGTACTATTAAACAACATTTCTCTGAAAAACATAAACATGTAGGTAATATCAGACAGATTTTGGTCAACAATACAGTGATCCTTACTCATACACACAGTAAGAGGAACCTGCAGATATTGGAGGCCATGTACATCAAATCAAAACAACCAACACTCAATAAAATCAACTTTAAAACAGGAAATAACATATTACATTGCATTTGACTACATGGTTTTGTTGTCATTTCGCGCTATCCCGCATTGTGACGTCATAAAACCGCATCGCAAACTTAAGAACTGCGTTTATTATTTTTGGTAACTATTGCCGTTGCCAAGCGGAGTTTTATGTCAACACAAAATAAAATCGTCGGTGATGGTGGATTTTATAATATTTCAGTTTAAACTACCTCTCTGAAGATGGCTCATGTAAGCCGAAAGCTTAGAAGAAAACCAATAAATAATTATCCAAATGTTGGAGAATTTTTGTCTTTATTTTCAACTGAAATTAAAGCAAAAATACGACGTTTAGAACGGCTCATGATTAAACATAATAGACATTCATTGTCTCTTATATTTAATAGCATATATACTGTCATCCTTTTTGGAAAATTATGTATATTTAGGGGTAAAGTCTTACTTTTCATTAGCCAATAAAGCTTGTAAATCATATCGTTGTGGATTCCGTACAAAATAAAGGAACAACAATCAGAATTGGAGATAGAAAAATAAGTATATTAACATAAAGAATACAAACTTGAACGCGGGTTAGTAATCCAGGAATACAGTTAGTACGAAGTATATATACAAGTCTCTGAAATGAAGCCGTAGTATGTTTAGTAAGTTCCACGTCGGAAGCTGACGGGTGTTGTGTAATAATATTCTACTGAGTTGATCTCAGAGCTACTATGAACTACTGACGCTGTATCTCTCGATAACGTTCGGTATCGTTCGGTATCTGACGTTATCTCGCGGACCTCTCGATGTCTGACGATGTATCACGTTATCTGACGTCTTGCTTCTCTGCAGGAGTATATATGTATTCTCTAGACGAGTCTATGATCCTGGAAAAAGGGGAAACCCCACAATACATATGATAGAGCATTTAGAAATTATTTCATTCTTTCTTGAGAGACTAATTCTGATAATAAGGAATTAACTTCTTCCTTATTTATAAAGGGTCTTTGTCACAAATAAATTCTTTAAGGACCTTAATTAAAATCAGCTCGTAAGGTGGTGAGTCGGTTGATTGGTTTACTAGGAGGATACAACTTACTGTTTATTATCCATTCTATGGAACTCCTTTCTTATCAAAATGCATTTATCATAACTATTTCTTTCAAATTCATACAAGCTGTTGACAGTAGTTATTAACTTGATTTTCTTTAGTTGTTCGTAACAGACGAATTCTATTTTATTTCTCCGACTGTTCATCAAGACCTTAATAGACAGAGCTTTGGTTTCGGAATATTGACAATAATTTCTATTCAAAAGCCCAGATTCTTTTCACAAAGGACAAAACTTTCATAGCGCTCGATTGTCATCATTAATAAGAGTGATTATGGGCTCCACAAATTGACACAAACACGGATTTATGTATATTTGAAGAGGGTTTTATTCTTTTTTGGGAAATGTTGATATTACTTACTGAACAAACACTATTTTTTCTTTATTATCGGAAGTAAATTTGATAAATAACAGAAACCAAGCAGATATATTTTTTCTGCTTTTGAGATGGCGACAAAAATAGAAATCGACGAAATGTGTTCATACGATACGACTTTGTGATTAGATATACAAGCAGGTGTTCTAAAACTCCAGGATTTCAACTTCAAATATCAGAATAGAATCATTACCATTTACCAAAAAAAAAACAAACCCTAAGCTTTCTTTAACTATACATATACCGAGTGCGATGGATGAATTGTAGTATAAAAATTAAACAAAAAAAGAAAATAACTGTCATCTCATTTTAACGCGTATGTTTACTAAAATTACACAAAAATATTTTGATATACTAAAGAGTATATTTATTCAATAAGAAACGCCATTGACTAACAGACCTCAAGTGGAATGACTACATAGAGTCCATGGCTAAATCCGCTGCTAAGAAAGTCGGTTCTCTGTGCAGGGCCAGGAAGTTTTTCCTGTCTGAAAATATCTTGCACATATATGAATCTACTATCCGCCCGTGCATTGAATACTGCTGCCATATCTGGTCGAGTGACCCTGCTATCCACCTAGGGGTCCTTGACAAAATCCAACGGTGAATCTATAATGTGATAGATCCCGACTTGGCAGCTCAGATACAGTCACTTTCTCACCGGTGCAGTGTGGCTTCCCTGTGTCTCTTCTACAAATACTTTTACGGCTTCTACTCAGATAAACTTAGCTCACTTGTACTCCCGATACATGAATTTACTCGAGCCACATTAGAAACTAGGTCCCATCCTTTTACTGTGAAACCAATAAATTGTAAACGCAAATTCTACTCCAACAGCTTCTTTTCTCGCACTTCCCGCCTGTGGAATTCCCTTCTGTTTACTTGCTTTCCCGACAGCTACAATCTTTAAGAATTCAAATGTAAAGTCAATAGTCATCTACTATCTCACTAACTTGCTTCCTCTCTCTCTCTCTCTCTCTCTCTCTCATGCTTTTTTTCTTCGTTCACGCCACTCTCAGCAGTATCCTCATCCTTCTTCTACCCTCTTCATGATACCCCCTATAACCTGTCACTCTTTCTCATAAACTTGCTCCTATGTAACCCCCTGCGCACCAGTGGCAGTAAACTGCTTTGCTTGGGCCGATATGATTATAAAAAAACTTCTCGCCTGTGGAAATCCCTTCCATCTCCTTGCTTCCCCGACAGCTACAATCTCCAAGAATTTAAATGTAAAGTCAATAGTCCTCTTCTATCTCACTAACTTGCATCCTCTCACTCATGCTCACATCTCATTTCTGCAGTATTCCCATCCTTTTCCTACCCACTTCCTGACACCCCCTATAACCTGTCACTATTTCTCATAACTTTCCTTCTATGTAACCTCCTGCACAACAGTGGCAGTATAATGCCTTGCTTGAGGCGATATGATTATTAAAAAAATTCTATACTATTATAATGTGGTTATAAAGTGGGGGATCAATTCAACATTACATTCAATACATAAACTGGTTTATCACTTTATGGCCATAGTCATCTTTCTCTTACCCACTTCCTGACACCCCCAATAACCTGTCACTCTTTCTCATAACTTTCCTTCTATGTAACCCCCTTCACTATAGTGGCAGTAAAATGCCTTGTTTGGGGTAATAAGATTATTAAAAAACTTGTCAATAATTAACTCTTTAGATAAACATTTATTTATTTATCCGTATGTATAAGTACAAGGAAGAGAGAAAAATTAGAAAAAACAACATATCCCAACTGCCGACATCTGCGATGATTTTTGTGGTTCCTCAACACCCAATGAGCCAACCTTTGGTTTATACTGCAATTACATTGGGCAGAACTTAGTTTCAGTTTATAGGAGAGAATGTATAACCTGGCGTTATCACCAGTTTGAACAGAATTATTTTGATGCAAAAATCGTCAAAGACGATGAATGTGTCGGCGCTACAACAGACCAGATCACAACAACAGTTCATTCACAAAGCTTGGTTCAACTTTTGCCATGGTGTTCAGACGCATTCCATGCTGACTTCATCGGGTGGTAGTCATCGTAACCGACAGGGAATTCCGAACTGAACCCTTTATTTAATCTAAGGGAGTAGTCAGTTCTCGTTCCACTTCCGTTTCTAGTGATATCGCGTCTAACTCATATTTTTACTACTATTCAGTTATTGCTCGACCTGTTTTCACTGCGTACAAGCATCAGATTTCTCTGCTCAGGGATTGCTGGAGAGATGCTTCTTAAGGAAGCAGGACAAAACACACTATCATATATAGATATGAAAACGATAGATAGATAGATAGATAGATAGATAGATAGATAGATAGATAGATAGATAGATAGATAGATAGATAGATAATGTATTGAATGAGATAGATAGATAGATAGATAGATAGATAGATAGATAGATAGATAGATAGATAATGTATTGAATGAGATAGATAGATAGATAGATAGATAGATAGATAGATAGATAATGAACAGTCATAGATAGATAGATAGATAGATAGATAGATAGATAGATAGATAGATAGATAGATAATGAACAGTCATAGATAGATAGATAGATAGATAGATAGATAGATAGATAGATAGATAGATAGATAGATAGATAAATGAATAGTCATAGATAGATAGATAGATAGATAGATAGATAGATAGATAGATAGATAGATAGATAATGAACAGTCATAGATAGATAGATAGATAGATAGATAGATAGATAGATAGATAGATAGATAGATAGATAGATAGATAATGTATTGAATGAGATAGATAGATAGATAGATAGATAGATAGATAGATAGATAGATAATGAACAGTCATAGATAGATAGATAGATAGATAGATAGATAGATAGATAGATAGATAATGAACAGTCATAGATAGATAGATAGATAGATAGATAGATAGATAGATAGATAGATAGATAATGAACAGACTAAGATAGATAGATAGATAGATAGATAGATAGATAGATAGATAGATAGATAGATAATGAACAGTCATAGATAGATAGATAGATAGATAGATAGATAGATAATGAACAGTCATAGATAGATAGATAGATAGATAGATAGATAGATAGATAGATAGATAGATAGATAATGAAAGAAATAGATAGATAGATAGATAGATAGATAGATAGATAGATAGATAGATAGATAGATAATGAACAGACAGATAGATAGATAGATAGATAGATAGATAGATAGATAGATAGATAGATAGATAGATAATGTATTGAATGAGATAGATAGATAGATAGATAGATAGATAGATAGATAATGAACAGTCATAGATAGATAGATAGATAGATAGATAGATAGATAGATAGATAGATAGATAGATAATGAACAGTCATAGATAGATAGATAGATAGATAGATAGATAGATAGATAGATAGATAGATAGATAGATAGATAGATAGATAGATAGATAATGAACAGACTAAGATAGATAGATAGATAGATAGATAGATAGATAGATAGATAGATAGATAATGAACAGTCATAGATAGATAGATAGATAGATAGATAGATAGATAGATAGATAGATAGATAATGAACAGACTAAGATAGATAGATAGATAGATAGATAGATAGATAGATAGATAGATAGATAGAATGAACAGTCATAGATAGATAGATAGATAGATAGATAGATAGATAGATAGATAGATAGATAGATAGATAGATAATGAACAGACTAAGATAGATAGATAGATAGATAGATAGATAGATAGATAGATAGATAGATAGATAGATAGATAGATAGATAGATAGATAGATAATGAACAGTCATAGATAGATAGATAGATAGATAGATAGATAGATAGATAGATAGATAATGAACAGACTAAGATAGATAGATAGATAGATAGATAGATAGATAGATAGATAGATAGATAATGAACAGACTAAGATAGATAGATAGATAGATAGATAGATAGATAGATAGATAGATAGATAGATAATGAACAGTCATAGATAGATAGATAGATAGATAGATAGATAGATAGATAGATAGATAGATAGATAGATAATGAACAGGCTAAGATAGATAGATAGATAGATAGATAGATAGATAGATAGATAGATAGATAGATAGATAATGAACAGTCATAGATAGATAGATAGATAGATAGATAGATAGATAGATAGATAGATAGATAGATAATGAACAAGATAGATAGATAGATAGATAGATAGATAGATAGATAGATAGATAGATAGATAATGAACAGCCAGAGATAGATAGATAGATAGATAGATAGATAGATAGATAGATAATGGTAAACAGTCATAGATAGATAGATAGATAGATAGATAGATAGATAGATAATGAACAGTCATAGATAGATAGATAGATAGATAGATAGATAGATAGATAGATAATGAACAGACTAAGATAGATAGATAGATAGATAGATAGATAGATAGATAGATAGATAGATAATGAATGATAGATAGATAGATAGATAGATAGATAGATAGATAGATAATGAACAGACTAAGATAGATAGATAGATAGATAGATAGATAGATAGATAGATAGATAGATAGATAGATAGTTCAATGAACACTTAATTATGATTCTTTTGGTATCATGCAATTTTAATATGCAAATCTATAAGGAATTGCATCTATATATCCTGATATCTTCTTATCTATCTATCTATCTAGCTAGCTAGCTAGCTAGCTATCTGTGTATGTACACACACAAATACACACGGATGTGTGTGTGTGCGCGCGTGTGTGTGTGTGTGTGTGTGTGTGTAAAGAGAGAGAGAAAAGCGGAGAGAGAGGAGAGAGGTAGAAAAACCAGAAGATAAGAAAGATCCGCTCTTTTGTGTCGTCGTTATCTAAACTTATGTAATGTTACCGTATTTGGAGACCATTACTACCGTAGTGAGTACGATATTCAATTCATTCTCTACACTTTAGAAGGGGAAATAATAAAAATATACTTTCCATCGTCAATAGAGTATCCTTCTATGTAGCTTTATTCCAGACTTATCTGAGTTTCCTACTTATTTAAATAAAGAATCTGCAATAAAGCGAGAGTTAAATATCGAGACTCATTACTATTTAATCTCATCAGTCTGATCTTTCGGTGAAAATGCCATGGACAAAAAATTGTTACTAATGAGAAAGTTTTAAGGAAAATAAAAACAAAATGTACGCTAATGCTTAGAATAACAAAGAAACCGCTGAAAATTTTAGGATACATAATGAGGAAAGATGACGCGACTAATTTAATACTCACAAGACATAGTGAAGACAAGAGAGACATGGAGAAACAAAGATTAATCTGCCCAATGAGTTTGCGTGACTGGGTGGCTGAGTTAAAAGTAAGGAAGATGGTAAACATTGCTAAAAGTTGCAAAGGAGAGGAATTTGTGGAGAGCGATGATCGTCTGCATCCTTTAAAAAACCTGATCGTTGCTGATCTTTCAATAATTTTGATCTTGTTCCAGACAAGCTAAATAAATTTATGAAGGCTTCGTTTATCAAACTAGCTGCAAGGGATTTCAAATTGTTACACGGCGACACTGATTGGTTATTAAATTAACCAATAAATCATATATATTACCATTCGTTGGAGGAACATGCATTGGTTATTTTGTCTTCCTTTCTTTCATTTGTCGTTCTTCTAGTTCTGAATATTTTAGAAAAACTTCTTTTTTTTTTACAGAGATATGAAAAGAGGTAAGAAAAAAGTAGATACGCTTTACAGGATTTTATTACACAAATCAATATTTGCAAAATAAAACTAATATTAACCAATAAAATTATCAAAATATGTTTACATGTGCAATATGTGGTATGAGTCTTGGTTTCTAATATTCATTTTTAAGAAATATTGATATGTTTCAGTTTTTAATATGCAATTAAATTAAGCACGACATAATTTATTATTTATAAATAAATAAATAAAATATATCAGAAATATATATTTGATTAATGTAAAATACACAGTGTGTAATATAACTTACGTTATTAATACGCAACATATTTTTATAATCATTTCACCAAAAGCAAAGCAGAAATGCTAGTGGTGCGCAGGGGGTGGGGGGTTACAGTGAGAGAAAAAATGTAGGGGATGTCGAATAAAAAAAATAAGAGATGGGTGGAAATCACGCGGATAAAACAGCAATTTACGTTGCATTTAAACTTTTGGAGATTGCAGCTATGGAGAAGCAAGCGGATGGAAGTGAATTCAACAAACAGAAAGTGCGAGAAAAGCTTTCATTTGAATTTAATTTAAATTTGGTTAATTTTTAAAAAAAAACTGAAGACACGAATTAACATGAACGAATTTAAATCCACCATGCTTGAATTTCTTAAGTTCGAACCCGAACAGCAAAACCAACGGGAGCTTAAATGGCAAGAGAAGCAAATTCAACGGAAATTTAAATGGCAAAAAGAGCAACTTGAACAGCAAAAAAGAAAACTGCAACTTCAGCTGGATATACAAAAAGAACGACTTGAAATTCAAAAGCAAACTGAGAAAGAACGACTTGAAATGCTAAAGTAAGCAAAAAAAGAACGGCTTGAATTTCAAAAACAAACTGAAGTCAGACACTAGAAACTCGAAGAAATTCTACTTCAAACTCAACACGAGCAAAGAAACTTTCTTAAACTGGTAAACTTGGGACAAGTTAGTGAAAACAAAATTGCGTTTTCACAAAACACGATCAGGGGCGCAATAGACACTTGTATATAATCTCCGTACGAGGATATAACTTTCGACTCCTGTTTTGGAAGATTCGAAGATTTATACGTTACGGATTGCATAAAATCGGTCAAACTCCAAGAAAGTTTGTCTTCTTCAGAAACTGTGCACCACAGAGCACACCAAATTTGTGAATTATATTTTATCCCGTAAAACAAGCGAATTGAAATTCACTGAATCGGTTAAACTTCATACAGAACCTTTTTAGTCCTAAAACTTTCATAAGAGATAGAAGTGCATGAATTTAACCAGAAAAGATAGTGAAGATTTCACTAGGTTCGCGTTTGTCGTGCACAAGCGATTTCAAACTGGCATAATTGAGAGCGAATAATTCAAGTATCTGATATTTGTTCAGGGGCCTTGTTTCAGCTAAAGATGCTGAAATTAAATGCAGAGTTCTAAATAAATTGGTAAATGAGTCAAACCTTACTCTCCAGCAAATTGCAGAGGACTGTCAGAGATTTGTAAGTGTACGCCAAGATTCGAAAAGTATTGAGGAATCTCGCATAAGAAAAAGTACGCCAAAAGAAAACATTTCCCCAACTAAATCAAACCCATCAAAAAAGAAACAAGACAACTTACTTCCTAATCCGTATTTCGGTTGTAGATTATTACATTGGTATAAAAACTGCCCTTACCGGAATAAAAAAAAATGCCTAGATTGTAGCCGTATTGGGCACAAGAGCTCACATCATCGAACAAGAAAAAAGTTTAATAGCTACGTAAAACTCACAAAAACAGATGAACAAGACGGGTTAAACATTTGGAAGTACGTGCAAGTGCAAATCCTAAATAAAAATATTAAACTACAGTTGGATTCTGTTTCAGATTTAACAATTATAAAACTAAATACTTGAAAAAAGAAGAAAAAACTAACCTTGCTAAGAACTAATAAAATGGCCAGGCCCTCATGACAGGGGAGAAAATCAAGTTTACAAGAGAACTTATCACGAATGTAGCATTTCAAGGAAGGCCGTTAAAACTTAAAACATTCGTATTAAAGAATACATAAAATTTATTCGGCACCGGTTGCATGAAGAAATTTAAGTTGTGGGACATGCAAATTAAATCGTTGTGCCAAAAACTCGAAAACCCGACCACCGAGTCAAATAATTTAATAAAAACTTTACGAGAAATTTTTCCGGAAGTTTTTTTTTTCTGGGGGCTTTCGTCGGTATAATAAGATGACTGTAAAATTCGAGTTAAATGATGACATCCAGCCAGTGTTTAAAAAAAAAACATAATTTACCTTTTGCCTCTTTACCAAAAATAAACGAAATCGACAGACTAGAAAAAAACGGTGTCTTGTCGAAATTGTGTACAGTCAATGGGCTTCATCGACCGTCTATGTGAACAAGAAATCAAACGACGGAGTTTATTGTGGCACTCAAAGACTACCATTATTCTTTACCCAGACCGGAAGAACTTTTATCGAAACTAAATGGAGGGATTTTTTTTCAAAATTCCTCAGTGAGGTGAATCTTTAAATACCGGTGGATGAAGAATGTTCTAAGCTGCTCTGTACCAACACCCATCGTGGGTTGTACGTTCGAACGTCTATCGTTCGGAGTAAAGGTTACGCCGGCAATTTTTAAACGAGTGAAGGATACTGAGCGACTTTGACTACGCGGTTGCATATTTGGACGGTATATTAATGATCAGTCAAAATGTAGAACACCATAAGGAACATATTCATAAAGGCTTTTCAAGAATTCTGGAGTAAGGCTTCAAATTGAAAGAATTCAAATGTTAATTTTTTTTATCATCATCATTTATCCATCACACCCAATGGTGCATAGGGCAGCAACTTTTTGTTGCTGTTTCTGTAACAAACTGTTTTTTACGGGGCAGGGTTGTTAGCCATGCGCCCAACCCCCAAATCTGGAGGGCCAGTAGACCATTCTTGGTCCTTACGTTTACAGCACCTGGTATTCCCAAATGGTCACCCATTTAAGTACTGACCAGGCACGATGTTGCTTAACTTCGGTGATCGGACGGGAACCGGTGCATTCAGGTTTGTGTTCGACAAGACCACTTCCCAAACAAACAAAATCTGGACGAGCAAACACAGTACCTACGAAACACTACTAACTAGGTGTAAAAGTTTTTTTTCCGGATGTTCCGGAATATTAAATGTTTCTAGGAAATGGGTATAACTGACAAAAGAGTAGGAAATATGGTCTATATAATTAAAGGTCCCCAGTTCACTCACGAAAGACATTTGAATCAAATCAGAAAACGCCTGTCAGACGATGCTGACAGCGATCCTCTTGAAGATAAAAAAGTGATGGATATGTCATTTAGGATACTTTTGACATGCCAATTCCGCAAGCGGTTCTGGAACAGCGCCCTTTACGGAGGAAAAGAAAAATGACGGATTTTCTCGTCGTGAATCCATAAAGAAAAAATATTAAGACTCCTGCGGAATTGTTACTTAGGAGAGGGTGTTATGGTGACTTACCCATATGACACATGAACTCTCCCTCAAACTATATATAAGCAGCAGTTCTGCTTTGTAGAGAGCAGAGAGGAATCTATTTCAGCAGATAACTCTAACAGCCGGACTAACAGCCATGCTAATAATCTCTCATTGGTATATGTTTGTACTACTGTCTTTGTTAAATATATTTGTTTAACTCTATTCCTTCTTTGTGTCTTTATTTCCAACAAAACCACCATACACTCGACTAGATATGGCAACTGTATTCAATACACGGACAAATGCTAGAATTATAAATTTGCAAAATGGATTCTGACGAGAAAAACCTTATGGCCCGACACAGTGAACCAACCTCCCTAGCAGTAGATTCAGGTATAGCTTCGATGTAGTCATTCTACTTGAGGTCATTTGAGAGAGTGTGTCCAAGGAGGCACACTGCATTGCTCTCTAGGAGATTAGTGTCATCAATTCTAATGGAAAACGGGAATGGTTCTCTATGGTGGTTAAAGGAGAGCAGCATCGTTTTGGAGGTATTAAAATTTACGTGCCATTTCCTACTCCATTCAATCACAGATTGGAGGTCCTTTTGAAGTGGAGCAGCCAGGTTTACTTTGTCAGCTTTGACAGACTTCTTCCAGAGACGGTCGTAAACCGGGGGTGTTATTTGCATAGATGTCAACTTTGGAACTGATTACATCGTGAAGATCACTAATGAAGATACAAAAGGCGTAGAATCTAGAAAAGAGCCTTGAGAGACGCCCGCGTTTGTATGAAAGCATCTGGAAACTTGTCCATTCAAAACAACTTTCACTTCACGATTTGATAGGAACAATTAAATTAAATCAAAACAAATCGTCAAAAAATATCATCGTCCTAGAGCTTGAACAGAAGGCCAGTATGCCAAACTCTGTCAAATGCCTTCAAAATATAAAGAGCAACAGTTCGAGCTTCGCTGTTCTTATCAAGAGCCTGGTATATATATTCAGTCATGGTCGTTAGCGTATCAGCAGTAGACCTGGTGAAACGGAGGTCATATTGTTTGCCAGAAAAAAGGTTGTGAGATGTGAGATGCCAATTTCAGCATTGATAAAAGCCTCGAATACCTTGCCAAAAATAAGTAAGAGGCTAACAGAGCGATATTTAGAAGGGTCTGACCACCCACCCACCCAGGGTTCTTAAAACAGGAAATGCAGAGAAAAAAATAAATGAAAGATCAGAACTAATGTCCAGACGTAATGACACCTATAGATAGATATTAGGTTCATACAAACCTGTGTGAAAGAATTCAAGATCCTTAAGTACTTCGGCCCTAACTTTGAAAATTTTCGGTTGTTTAAAAATTCCAGTCGCGCGTTCGTAAAAATTCCTGTTGAACGTTTGAAAAGATGAAACACGTGACAAAGACTTTTGTTTATTTTTTATTCATTTGCTTAACTATTAATGTAAACAGTTACTATAAACTGTTGTTTGCATATAATATATACGACCATCTTAATATACGTATGTACAGACAATTTGGGCGTTGGTTCAGAATTTTGGAAAGTGGGTCAGGCCAAGAGCTTTTCGTTCAGATAGATAGATAGATAGATAGATAGATAGATAGATAGATAGATAGATATAAAGAAACTGAGATAGATAGATAGATAGATAGATAGATAGATAGATAGATAGATATAAAGAAACTGAGATAGATAGATAGATAGATAGATAGATAGATAGATAGATAGATAGATAGATAGATAGATAGATAGATAGGAACAAACTGAGATAGATAGATAGATAGATAGATAGATAGATAGATAGATAGATAGATAGATATAAAAGAAATGAGATAGATAGATAGATAGATAGATAGATAGATAGATAGATAGATAGATAGATAGATAGATAGATGTACCTCCACTCATTTTCGATACGTAAATTTAAATTTAATTTTTAAAAAACAAAATTTTTCTTGAAGATTTAACTTTAGAGCTTCAATTTACTAGTTGCAGTCAGCAAAATACCCTGGTGTATTTCAAACCGAAATTATATTGATCGGAATCAA